>JANIJG010013650.1:0-15889 GCA_024611175.1 Megaceryle torquata
TTTTAGGATGTCAGGTAGTGGTAGGACTGGAGGGAATGGCTCAGAACTAGAGGGGGGTCGATTCAGGTTGGACATCAAGAAGAAGTTCCTCACCAAGAGGGTGGTGAGACCCTGGAACAGGTTGCCCACAGAGGTGGTGGAAGCCCCATCCCCTGAAAGGTCAGGCTGGATGGGGCTGTGAGCAACCTGCTCTCGTGGGAGGTGTCCCTGCCCATGGCAGGGGGGTTGGAACTGGATGATCTTTAGGGTCTCTTCCAACCCTGATGATTCTGATTCTACTTGACAAAGTAACCTCTGCTGCTGTGAGGAAGCTCACCGAGTGTCTTGGGGGCTTTATTCTGTGAAACATCCCCGGCAATAGTAGAAAAGGAAATGATGATTTGCTGGGGAGGCAGCTTGAATGTTACTTCCTAATCCAGCTGTTAGCAGCAAGAAGCTGTGAGATGATGGAAACTCAAACCAAACAGCTGGACCCATGTGCAGTAACAGGAGGGGTGCAGCAGTCAACCATTATGAGACTCTACTGGTCTCCTCTGAAAATTGTCTCAGAGGCCACTGAATTGCTCTTCATTTCAATGAGAAATAGACCTGCTCTGGGGAGCAGAGCAGCCATTCCTGACAGCAGGTCAGCAGCTCTTCCTTAAGGTCATATTAGTTATTTTCTGGGCTTTCAGCACAGAGGTTTGATTCCAGTCCTAATAAGGACTTTGAGAAGCTCTTGTTCATTACAGTGGCCTTTGCCTTGGACTGTTTGCTTTTTGAAACCCAGAAGTTACATATCAAAAGGAGACCAAAAGGAAGAAAAAAAAAAGGTAAGAATGGGAATTTCTAATTCCATTCTAAAATTTGGACCATTAAGTGAAATCAACATAAAAACCAAACCAACAAAACTCCCTTACCATAATACACTTGAAAATTTGCTTCAAGCAAAAGAACCTTTTCACTCTTTTTAATTAAGAGTTCTTGCCTGAAATGGAGAGAGAGAAGAAAAAGCTTGTAAAATGTTTTATGCTTCAAGTTTCATAACCAACCTTTCCGGACATTTTGCTTGATGTAAGAAAAAGAGATTTGGCTCTTGCCATCCCTAAAAATGATTTCTTCAGCAAGGGCAATAGTGAGAGTTATCTGAAACCAAGGGAGTCAGATCAGTCCCTATGGGAAGGGTTTATATATGCATCCAGCTATGCTTTCCTTTTTGTGTAGGTATGTCTATACAGTTAGATCTGTCTGTCTGTGTACATAGAGCATGTGCTGCTCCACATACCAGTGGTGATTGCTGAGGATGAGCTCTCATTAGCGTTCCTCTTACGTGTGATTTCCAAGGTGACCAGTTCTCTCCAGCGATGGAGATCTCAGCACTAAATAACCAGGGTGTTTCAAATACACAGAGCAGTGCCTTGCTCAACAACATCAGGTTCAGCTTCTTCCCTTCTTGCTGTGCTGCTGTGAAGGAAATGAAGCAAAATGTTAATGTCAGTGGCAAGACTACCTTACTGAGAAGTATCAAGGAATACAGATATAAATAGTAGTGATTCGTCATAAATAAGAATTGGAGCTGGAATCTTTGTGGAGGAAGGCAAAAGTGACTAAAGTTTGGGATTTTAGGAAGTAGGTAGAATACTAAATAGCTTTTTCAGGAACATTTGGATACTCTGTCACTTGATATATGTAGTGAGAGGAACACCGAAGTGTCCCTTAGATTTCTACTACAGTCAGTGAAGAGACTTTCTCAATACAGAAACCTGTGTGCTGAGTTTGCTGAGTCTTCCCATTTCACAGCCTGCCCTGGGAGGTTGGAGGTTGGGAGCTTCCCTTGCTGTTTTGGGCTTCCATCCTATCATCTGAGAGCTAATAATAGTACTTCAATGAAGCACTGGCTTGGGAAAGGGGAAGCATCTAGAATAGGATGTGCGTAGCCCATCCGAAGAATCCCGAGACCGAAGGCTATCAAAAATTACCATTTGTTCAAGTATTTACTTGTGAAGTGTCTGTTGAAATAGAAACTTGGGCATGAAACGAGAACGCTTGTCTTTGCTCTTGGAAACAGGGATCAAAATGAATGCCTGGTCCTTCAAGTGCTCACTGATCATTACAGTCTGAGCTGGCACGCAGTATTAGTGACAAATGATGGTCTGGCTTTCTGCAAACATGACTAAAATGAGTTTTGCTGCTGCTTTTTCTTTCTCCCCTTTTTTTTTTTTCCCTCCTGCTGAAGTCAGCAAAGAGTTTTGTTGCCTAGCTGTAATACCATACATCTTTTGCTAAGTTGGGAATTTATATTCACATCTGATTAAATTAATTTTTATCTCTGCTAAATAGGTTTGTTTCGAATTAGTGATGATTTAAAAAGGCATTTTTAATACTAACGTTTACCTTGCCAAGCTAGCCATAAAGAGAATTTATGGGGAGAGATTTTATTTACTGCATGTTCAGCAGCCAGAGGTATGGTAGGAAACTCAGAGGGTTTTTTCTGAGCTCATGGTGCAGTAAAACTATTGTTTTATTACAAGACTGGGGTGAATTATGGTCTTTGTTAAAAAAATAGGACCTTTAAAACCAGAAATTTCAAGTATAAATTTAAAAATAGAAATTAAAAAAAAATCAAGTATACCTTTGAAGATTACATTCATAGTTGTGCAAGAGGCATTATGATAGAGTTTCCAGAGCAAGAAGCACGGGCTGTTAGATACAAATCCAGCCTCTTGTTGGAGCTCTTAAACTTGACTTTCACGCTCAGCCTTTTGACAGCAGCTCACAGACACTCATTACTCTCTCTCTCTTATTCCTCCTCCCCTGAGTCACCCGTTTATACAGCCACCCTTCTGCCTGTGATTGAAGTTTGTCTTAAGAAGGCTGATAAATCATCAATACTAACCTTGGTGTTCCAAGGTAAGGCTTTTGTGTAGCAAGCACCAGAGAGAACACCTACATGTGGTATCTGTAATCTCATTGTAGTAAAATGCATAGTTGGCTGTCTGTAAACAAAAGCTTCTCTCTGGTGACTAGAAAAAGACATCAGTGCTATTAATTTACCCAGCACAATGAATTTCTGTATTGACTTGAAGTAGTTGGACACCTTCCATTTGACAGAAGACAAGGATAGAACAGCAGAGTGTCTCAGAGTAAATATCCCTGTACCAAGCATTCCTTTAGTTGTTTTATTTTCCTCCACGATGTGTAAAAGATTGGGAATGGATCATAAAAGCCAAAGGCTTGTGGTTTTTCTGATTTTTTTCAGGTTGATGCTGTTTTATTCTCTTGCTTTGATGGAGAAATATTAGAAAAGAAAATAGAGATTAGAAACTGGAAAAAAATTGTTGCCCAGCCCAACTTCTGGTGCTACTGTTTGGTAACTTCTGATCGGTGATTTTACGCTGTAACCCATGATAGTAAAATATGAGGAAAATATCCAAAGTGCTCTTACATAGCTCAGATAAGTCTCGTGTAGGCTCTTCTTAAAAGGAGCTGGGTGGGGAAGAAATACAGATTGGCTGCGAGATTTGTCTGCTGAAGTATATTTGCAATGTATGTCCATGAACAGTAGAGACAAAACGTTTACCTGTTGAAAGATTTATTTACGTTTTGGGGTTTTTTTTTAATCCTTTGGCTTTGTATTTTATTTCTTCAATACTTCCTTAATGAATTCAGGGGTGTTGTGGCTTTTATGATGCCACGTTGTGGCTGAACTTAGAGAATCATAGCGTGGTAGGGGTTGGAAGGGACCTCTGGAGGTCAGCGAGTCCAACCCCCGACTTAAATGACAATGAAAGACACAATTCTCACAGTGGCTACAGGAGTTTGCTTTCTGCCACATAATATTAGGCTGTTAATCCCACACCTTGTTAGGTTTAGCTGAGTGAAATTCTCTGGCCAGAATGAAGTCAGGTCAGATGAGATCTTTGATAACCTCATCACCTAAGGTGCTTTACATGCTTTAATTAGTGAGTGCAATACCTTTCCTTAATGCGTGTGCCTAGCATGGTATTAGTTAGGTCATAAAAGTTATTAATGACTAAGAAAGAATTGTTACCAAATGACAGAATAGATGACGTTGGAGAGTCCCTGGTCCAACTTACCTGTGCAAAGCAGAGTCAGCTAGAACAGGTTGCTCAGGAAAAGTCTGGCTCCATCTTTACTCCTCAATGCAGACACTTAAGAATAGCGGTAAGAATCCTCCCAACCCTTCTCTCCTCCAAGCTCAACAACCCCAGCTCGCTCAGCCTCTGCTTGTATGATGGATGTTGAATGCCCTAATCATCCTCGTGGCTCTTCAGTGGAATTGCTCCTGTACGTCCCTATCTTTCTCATCCTGGGGAACCCAGAGCTGGACCCAGCACTTCAGATGTGGCCTTAGCAGCACTGGGCAGAGCAGAAGGGTCACTTCCCTTGACCTGCTAGCAGCAGTCTTCCTAAATGCAGCTCGGGATGCTCTTCTTTGCTTCCAGGGTACATTGGTGACCCCTGTACAGCTTTTTGTCCGACAGAACCCCTGGGTCCATCTCTTCAAAGCTCTTTCCAGACTGTTGGTCCCCAGGCAGGTAATGGTGCCTGGGCTTATTCCTCCCGAGACGCAGAACTTGGCATGTCACAATGTTGACAATTTGGGGAGATTTGGTATTGATTTTAATTAATTAATTTTTTTTTCCCTTCAAATTAACATTTTGATCCAAAATAGTTTCCCTATGAAAATATTAAAATGGAACTTCCTGCCAGATTCAGAATTCCTACAAGGGCACTCAGCATAAATATTTTTTTTTCCCCCTCTCTGAACATAATTTCAGGAGAAATTCCCCCATCCTACCCCCAATGTCAACAGTGGAACAAAGCATTCTTTGCAAAACTCCTCATCGCGTTCAGCAAACAATTGTTCTTATTTGTGGGATGTATTTGGTGTGTTATTTATGCAGGGGTGGTGTAATTGAAATATTTCTTTTTCTTATCCACCCAAGTGGTTTCCAAAACATACACTGCCAAAAATCTTTTTATTTATTTGGAGCACTTGTAGATTTTTGTTGGATTTGTGACGAAGCTTCCGATGCTTGCGTGCTCTCTGTACTTAGACTCTGTAAGTGGATGTCGGAATTGTCAGGAATTAATAAGAAAAAAAATAATGACAGAATTTTTAAGAGTTACTTTGACGCTTTAAAGTTTCTTTTTTAGAACTGGTAGTGGTTTAGTTGATTTATCTGCTGGGAAATCTGGGAGATCTGTTGAGCAAAACATTTAAAAGTCGAAGGAGAATTTTCGGAGTCCAGTTTTAAAAGCTCACTTTGCCTGTATCTCTTTGTGTTTTCAAAAATCTTTCACCAAAGTTTTTCATTAGCAGAAGGAAACGGTAGCAAAGGTTTGTGAAAATAGTTCTGTTCCTCGGGATGTTATTGGAATTGGATTCTGTGATCTCCAAGAATGGTTAAAGAACTTGAGTCCATTAGAAATATCATAAGGGAAATGCATTCTAAATAAAAATGGACAATTGTTCACTGGGCCACACGGTGGAGGTGTCCTGAATCACAACAGAAAAAGCCTCCCCACCCTACCCAATGCACTGAGAGTTGCTTTAGGAAACAACTTTTTGTCTCATCCAGTTTTTATTGTATTTTTATTTGAAGTTACTTAATTATTTCCCCCCCCTCCACCTCCCCTTTGAAAAGAAGTGTTAATTTCCTATGGAACTGGAGTTGAGAAGTAGCGGTGCATGCTGTCTTCTGCTGGTGTGGTGGTACATGTTTCTCCTCAATGTCTTTTTCTCACTAGAAATTTGCTCCTTCTTCTGACCCAATAATTTTCTCGGTGGAAAAAAAATAATAAATAAATAAAAGGCAGTTGTAGAGTTGAGGCTTAGGAATTTGCCATGAGAAATACAGGATATCCTCTAAGATACGTAATCCCTGTGTTTGTAATTACTGCAGTGCTGCATATGATGCCATCCTTGACAGAAACGTGGCCATTAAGAAGCTCAGCAGACCATTTCAGAACCAAACTCATGCCAAGAGAGCTTACAGGGAGCTGGTCCTCATGAAGTGTGTGAATCATAAAAATGTAAGTTTTCAGTAGGTAACTGGAGAAGTGGTGTGTATACTGGTTTGGTAGACAATTGTTTTGTGGGGTGCTTTTTTGAAAATGAAAAAATAAATAAATAAAATGTTATGCTCAAGGGCTACGGTCTTTGTGGCACCACATTCCTACATCAGAGAGTGAGAATCTTCCATGTGCTTATATGAAAGCTGTGTCAAATGGGGGTGCTGCTAGTAGGGTTAGGGTGATAGAAGGGGAGAGAGAAGAATATGTTCTTGTCAACTCCTTATCCAGAAAAGCCTTAAGTGGTTGTTGGAATCCTGGCTGAATTCCCTCGTCACTGGAATTTGTGACTCAAAAGCAGTGTCTCTTGAGTTGGAGTAGCTATGCACATGGTTACTCTTGCCTCAGATCCCACGATGACTCCTCCTCCTTACGCAAAGCACAAATGAGCTTGAAAAGCATGATGTGAGGTGGGATTTGACACTTGTTCTTGATCACAAATTCACGTGGAATGAAAAAGGACTGACCCTAAAATGGCTAACAGCGGGGCACATCAGCTGGAGTGTCCTCTGCCCCTCTTCTGGCCACTGCCTTGTCCTTACGTTTCCACTGTACCTGTCTCTTCTCCGCTGACCGGTAACGTCATCACAGTAGCTGGGGCAGAGTTCTAATCTGTCTGTACAGAGATGTGCAAAGTTGAGGATTGTAAAAGTGCCTGAGTGGGGGCAAGAATCAGCCAGAATATGAGTAGACAGAATTATTCTATTACTATAGATATTTATTATTAATTATTATTATTCTATTAGAATCATTTAGGTTGGAAAAGACCTTTAAGATCATCGTGTCCAACCATTAACTCTGCCAAGGCCACCACCCAACCATATCCCCCAGCACCACATCTAGGTGGCTTTTACACACCTCCAGGGGTGGTGACTCCACCATATTGAACCATTCCTGTTGGAAAGCCTAGAGAGGTGATGGAGGGGGGGAAGGAGACATTCAGATGTTGTCTTCATGGTGGCTATGTTGAGATCTTCTACCTCTGCTGCCCACACAGATGGAATGCATGGGAAACTCAGATCCCTGAGGTCATGGGTTTCCTCTAGGCTGTTTCACACATTCATAGAGCTTTTCAACAGCCCAGCCCATTAAAAATTAAAACCACAACAAAACAAAACCCAACCACAACCCAAGAAAATGGCAAAGCAACCAACCAACCCAACCTAACCAAACAAGCCCTAAAAAAGGAGTTGCCATATGCAAGTTGTCTTTGCCCAGAATGTGTCTACTGTTTATATAATGCTTCTATTAACAATCTCTACCTCTCCTGATGGAATTTGTGTCAGCATCTGTGTGTATGTGCCCTCAAGGCAATTGAGGCCATGTCAGAGATGAGGACGGTCTTCTATTTATTTTTAATAAGATGATCCTTGATTTATTTGTCCCCTCAGGTGAGCATTATTCATGTATAAGAAGTTTTCTGGCTGTAGCACATCACTACTATGATAGATTGAGCTGAAGCTGGTCTTCGAACCTGTAACTTCAACATTCAGAGGGCTGTCATACCCTTAGCAATTGGGTTTGTCACTCATCATCACTTACTCTTCTCTCAGGAACCATTTCAAGTGCACCTAGAAGAAATGAGAGATCTGGGGTATTTCAGTTTGAATGTTGCCTGACTCGTTACGGATCCGTAAAGTGAGAAGCATTAGTATAAACTGAGCAGTGACAACCCAGAGTTTGTCCTTTAACACACACTTCAAAATGGGTTCAACTGCTTGCCTTCATCACTTCTCTTCATCCTTTTTGTCTTACTTTGCTTTTCAGATTATCAGTTTATTAAATGTCTTCACACCACAGAAATCTCTGGAGGAGTTCCAGGATGTGTAAGTAACACAGGCAGTAATTAAAGAAAAGCTTTGGAGACGTGTGGGGCATTGTAGTGTGCCTTGAATGCAATAACTCAGCAAAACACAAAGGTTATAAGCCCTTCTAAACAAGATCAGATGTAGTCTACACTGGGGGTAGCCAGATATTATGCATTCCCATCTCGAGAGCACTTTTGATGCTGAGAAGATGCTAAATACCAGGCTTCTTAAGCTCTGTAATAGTGTGCAAAGCCTGCTTGTGGCTCTTCTTGAGAGGGTTAGTGTGTTTGCATTTGGTTTCACGTGCAGAGGAAGGAGTAGGAGAAGTTTAAAGGGGCCTGCTTTTGTGTTATTAGTTTGCTTGGGACGTGTGTGAGGTTTTGAAATGTGGCATTTCATTCTGAAATAATTTCCCATCAAAGAGACTGAGGTAAACTATTCGTATTTGGGTTGATAGGACCTTTGCCTGCGTAAAATTACTGTGCCTGGGGAGCTAGTGGTAGGTGTAGAGGACGCCTAGCATCTCCACTGAGCATTTGCACAAGCACTGCTCTACATAGGATGAACCTGCCCCGAAGGAAATTCTGAATATGCAGTGTTTTCTATTGTTATACCCCTTTTATCTCCCCCATATTCTGTATAGTTTACATGGAAATGTGCTCCAGTTCCGTACCCTTAACCTCCGTAGTGCTAGCAGCTAGACTGCAGCGAAGGTTGAAGTGAGATCACTACTGTTCTGGTGGTGGTATGTGGATTTTCTGCTTAATATTGTCACTGCAGACTCGGGCAGTGCTGGAGAGACCAGGCGTGCAGCTCACATCAAAAGGGACAGAAAGTGTTTCCCCCAAAGTTTGCGAGTGCTCTGATGTAACGTTACAGTTATGAGCCAGCTGTGCTTGTGAGATGTCTCATGAGAAATGAGCTGACGTGTTTAACACACTAAGTTACCTCCAAAAAGGATTGGGTTAACTTCTTGCTGAGGTTGGTGCTTGTGGCTCTTCTGTTTTCTGCACGTGACGGCGTCGCGCTGCCTGTTTGCCCATGTAGGGTAGAGTCTCTGTCATGGGGAATGCCCCAAGAAAGGGCCAGAATTCCACCTGTTTTGCTGGGGGGGCTCAAAAATTGGTGTCTCTGCAATGAGATGGTGCAGTGAGAAGCAACCACAACCAACTGTTGTGAGTGGTCTCAGTCTCTAGCTGTTTTACTCCCAGTCATCAGAAATAAAGTGAATTTTGGAGCAAGAAAAGGCATTGTTAACTTGCTTGAGATGATGCTGTGGTTCCTCTTCAGCACAGACAATAATGGCTTGACTCTGCTTTTTCATCCAGTTACCTGGTAATGGAGCTAATGGACGCCAATCTCTGCCAGGTCATTCAAATGGAGCTGGACCACGAGCGAATGTCTTATCTACTGTACCAAATGCTCTGTGGTATCAAGCATCTTCACTCTGCAGGAATTATTCACAGGGTAAGGAGCCTCGGGTTTAAAAATTAAGGTGGCATATGACATCATCACAAAGACTTTAGAAACCCCTCGAGTTTCTTGTGTGCTGTGGATCAAAGCCAGTAAAATGACTATAAACTTACGAGTCATAGGTCATCCCTTTAGCTTCGTGCTCATGGTAGGAATGAGGTTACTTGTGGATTTCCTCAGAGGAAAGGGTAATGTGATTATTAAAAATAAATAATACCCAAGTAACAAGCACAGAAAACCATCAGAGTTGTTATAACCTCTGAAACATGTAGATAAATCTCCTTCCTCCTTAAGGTGCAGCTGGCTGCATCTACCAGGCAAGACATCCAGGCACTCTGAATCGGTGTTGTAGTGTGGTCCCAATATTGCTTAATCAGGATCTGCAGAGGCCAGGTCATATGGAAGTGACATTTGCCATCCTTTGATGGAAATGAAGCAGTGATTTATCTCCACACATGCAGTTGGAATATCTCTCTTAGGCTTCATGGCATTAAAAACCACTCAAAGCATTACTGTAATACTAATCCTAGTTTCTTGATCTACTCAATGCCATTCATTTCACACCAGTAGGCTCCTGCTATCCAGGTAAAGCCCCCAAGTATGCCAAGTTAAAAATCTTCCAGAAGAGAATCAGCAACGAGGTTTTGCTGTGTGTTTATTACTACGTCTTGATAATAAAAGTGTCAGAAGAGCAAAAGAATATTTCTATATATATTGAATATATAGAATCAGAGAATTACTGTGGTTGGAAAGGACCTCTAGGATCATGAAGTCCAACCTTCATATATATATCTATACCCCCCAGTCCATATCACAGTTGTGCCTGGCTTTATAAAGGACAGTCATATGTCTCTCCACTATCTTTTGCAGGATTTAAAACCAAGTAATATTGTGGTAAAATCTGACTGCACATTGAAGATTCTGGATTTTGGCCTGGCCAGGACTGCAGGCACCAGCTTCATGATGACTCCTTACGTGGTGACACGTTACTACAGAGCACCAGAGGTCATCTTGGGAATGGGATACAAGGAGAACGGTAGGGCTGCAATTTCATAGCAAGCACAGTGTGACCTGAGGTGTAAGATCTGCCTCTACAGATAGTGGGGGCACCAGAAGGAGAAAAAGGAAATATTAATGGGAAATGACATCTTGAATTTAAAAGGCGGGTCATTTAGAGCAGTTCCTCACAACAGCTACACCATAATGTATTTGGGATACAACGGTGGTGAATTCATCAGCGCGGCATTGCGGAGCAACGAGGAACTTGTTCTTACTTATGGCTGAGCTTAAATACAATTAGCTCTTTCTGACCAGAATGACTTTGGCTTCTGTGGCTGTGAAACAGAGTGGGAACCACTGGAATTCCTGAACGAGTGCTCTAAATTTGAGTCTGGCTCTCTGAATTTTTTGAGGGAAGAAGAAGCTGAAATAGGGCATCCTAGCTCTTCCAGAATTTCTCCAGAGCCAGAGGGAAGAACCAGGTACCCGCTGAACTAGGGAGCTCTAGCTCTTCCAGAATTTCTCCAGAGCCAGATCTGAATTTCAGGAAAGGTTTCTGTCTTTGTCACAGGATTAACTGAAGTCCCATGCTTTGCTGACGGGCTTCATGTGGACAAGATCCGGGTATAAATTTTGCCATTTGAGTCCTTTTTTTAAGGGCAGGTAGAGTTGGAGAGAAAAGGCAAAAGCTGAAGCTAAAATGCCATGTATCTAATTTGTAAGTAAAAGGGATTTTGCTCCGAATAGTCTGTGAGGGATCTGGATACCTCTTGGTCTCTGGAAAGACTGTGAAAAGCAGGGAGGGGGTGTTCGCTACAGAGAAGCAACTAAGGAAGAATTCACATTTTGCAGGTGATGAAGAGAAAACTTGAAAACTGATTCTCATTTTGTAACAGAACTGAGAACTGCATTTGAGTTCTAGGTAGAGCAGGCAGGAAAGGGGGAAAGAATACAACATATGGTGGAGAAAAATCCACTACGACTCGTGTTCTGCTGTCAAAAGCTACTGCTTGTTTGGTTGACAAGGAGACTCTGCGATGCCAAATGCAGCAAACATCAAAAGGGGGGATTTATTTAAAAGTCTCCTACTTAATTTAAGTTCAAGAGTTTAGCTAACCTGCAGAATTTTTACTAACAGCCAACTGCATCCTGTAAAGGGCAGTGAAAGTGATTATTTTGGGGGAGCTGTTTCCATGACTTAAGCAAGAATGAAGGCATGCTCACACCTTCCAAAATTAACAGGTCTCTGCATGACTTATTTGTAATGTTGATGATTGACAGTACACATTTTAATGTGAAAGCCTAAAAAAGTAGAGAATTATTCAAGTATTTAATAATTGATATTTTCTGTAAGTGCCATCAGAAATATGAACTAGGCTTAGCATGCTTTAGACAGTTCCTTAGTCAATAGCCAGAGTTCCTTCTATTGTGAAATGAATTCTTTTGCTTTTTTTTTTATTATTTTCTTTTCCTCTCCAGATGTTTAGTAGATGGTTACCATTGTTCTTGTTATTGTCCCTGAAAGGACAGAGAAAGCACTTGCTTTTCACATGCTTAGAATCGCACCAAGAGAAAGTTAGACACACTTTTGCGCTGAAGTACACAGCTGGGAAGGTACTAAGAATGTTTGCCACATCCAAAGGTCCTGATCAAACGCTCATTGAAGTTAACACAGAGACTTCCTTTGACTTCCCTGGGCAATGAATCTGGTTCAAGATGAATGATCTTGGCTTCTTTGTACAAAGAGAAAATAAAGGGAGAAAGAAAACGAACCCATTTGAGAATGAAGGGCAGCTGGCTGAGGAGCCAGTTTGCCTGGAGGCTCTGATCCAGCTCCCAAGGAAGTCAAGAGAAAGAGTTCTTCTTTGCTTCCCTGCTCTGGCCTATGCTGCCACATTACTGAAGCTCCCCTACTTTTGGTTGTTTTTTTTTTTTTTCTTTTACTATTTACACTGTCTGTATAAAGGACTGTTCACTGCTTTCATTTTCTTTCTGCACTTGGTTGGCTAAAGATGCATAATTCTCACCAGTTTGCTGCACTTCTGTGAAAGGTCCCCAAACGGTCACGATGAAGAAAACTCTGCCACTGCCTCAGGCATGCTCTTGCTGTCCCATGCCCCTGATACCTGTACCCTCCTTTTCCCAAATGGAACATTTCACTTTTATTTTGTTTTTACCGAGAAATGAGTTATTTGTTTCTTTGGTTTGTTTCTGGATTGCTTTGGAAGGATAGAAAAGGGGGAAGAAAAAGAGGAGAAAGTGATTGCGTAGGTCAAGCAGGACCACAAAATGAGGATTCCAAGCTGAGGAACAACAGCCTTTTAAAGCATTTGAAAGCAGTTTTTCCCCCTTCCACGTAGAATGCGGGTCTTTTCTTTTTGTGTGTAGTGTCACTATCTCTCTAGCCTTTTCATCTTGTAAAACTTAAAGGGGAAAAAAACAACCAACCCACCCACCCAAACCAAGCAGCTGACGTAACTATGGATATTGCATCTAAAAGCTGAGGGCGGGATCAGGAAGAGAAGAAATGCTTTTAGTCTTTGTTGGTACTTGTCCTGCAAAGTGTTTTCTTCAGTGTGGATTTTTAAGTTCCTACACAGTAAAAAGCAAGAGTCCACACAGGTCACACTCCCCAGTGCTTCCCCAGTTGGTGTGTAGGTAGAGATACATATAGATAGGTACCTATAGATAGGACAGAAGTACAGGGCTTGAAGCAAGAGCTTGAAATAACACTGAAGGGTGGTTTTTATCCATCCAGCCTTTTCTCGTGTGAGCAGTTCCATTTGGAACCTCTCATGTACTTCTGCAGAGAGACTTAGTCCTGCAAGATGAAAACTAGAAACTGCCTGACTGCAAGAAGGATTTATTCCAGATGATCATTGTCTGGGTTTGGTTTTCATTTGCTTTTGGGTTCTTTTTATTTAAAACAAACAAACAAAAATTATTAAAAATGTTTTGGGGTCTTTTTTCACCATAAATTTAGTGTATACCACAGGTCCTGTGCAGTTGTTACTTATCTTTACTTGCTAGCTCTGGGCCTTTTCCCCCCAAAAACGGGTTTTTTCAACATTTTCCACCATTGTTACTAACTACTTTTGAGCTGCCTGACACAGCTTTTACCTATTTCATAGTTTGGTGAGACTTGAAAAACAAAACCACAAACTGTACTGTTCTGATCAACCTGCTCTTTTTTTCCCCTCCTTTAGGAGTGAAATGTCGTAGTTAACTTTGCCTTTTTTTTTTTTTTTTTCCCCCTCCTTCTTTACTTCCCTGTCTCTGCTGTTCTAGTGGATATATGGTCTGTGGGATGCATTATGGGAGAAATGGTTCGCCACAAAATCCTCTTTCCAGGAAGGGACTGTATCCTTGTGCCATTTGCTGCAGCTTCACCTATTATTTGTTCCTCTCCTCCACCCCACCCCTTTTCACCATATAATGACTATACCAGGGCTGTAAAGATAGAAGCAAAAAGTTGAATCCCAGAGGTATGAATAAATGGAAATAGCACGCTACTGATACGAACAAAATTGGAAGTGAAAAACAGATGCACAGAATTATTTCAGTCAAATAAGTTACTTAAAAATGAACAAACAAACAAAAAACCAAACAAAACCCAAACAAATGAGAGAAAAAAAAAAACAACAAAAAACCCAAACAAAAAATAACAAAAGAAAAAAAAACAAAACAAAACACAAACCCCCCACAAAAAACAAACCTGTAATCATTCCATTTTATGTAGTCTTTGTGTCATACTAATAAGCAAAAACATTAATCAAGCATTACAATTAGGATTACAATTACAATCAAGCATTATGATTGCAACTTATTCTTCAAAGGAAGAAATAAAAGAATATAAGGAAAAAAGAAATAAGAGAATCCCACCTTCGCCTATCTGAAAAAAGTAAAAGAATATAAAGAAAAAAACCCAAAAGAATCCTACCTTGGCCTATCTGAAAAAAAATAAAAGAATATAAGGAAAAAAATTAAAAGAATCCTACCTTGGCCTATCCGAAAAAAAATAAAGTAATTTTAGAAAAAAAAAAAAAAAGAAAAAAATCCTTCCTTGGCCTACCTGATTCGATTCCTTGGCCTACCTGATTCGATTCCTTGGCCTACCTGATTCGATTCCTTGGCCTACCTGGTTCGATTCCTTGGCCTACCTGGTTCGATTCCTTGGCCTACCTGGTTCGATTCCTTGGCCTACCTGGTTCGGTTCCTTGGCCTACCTGATTCGGTTCCTTGGCCTACCTGATTCGGTTCCTTGGCCTACCTGATTCGGTTCCTTGGCCTACCTGATTCGGTTCCTTGGCCTACCTGGTTCCTTGGCCTACCTGATTGATTCCTTGGCCTACCTGATTCCTGTAAATCTGTTTTTCTGCTTTTATGTTTTGGAAATAGTGACTTCATAGCATTTGTGGTGACATCATAATCTTTTGCTTGCTAATGCATCGTGTATTTGGATTCATCTCGATGCTGTATGGACTCAGAATTGAGTCGATACAACATTTATGTTTTTTCTTTAGAACATGATGAAGAATTTGACTCACCAGGTTAAAGGTAACTGTTTCATCTGCTGTGGTTTCCAAATTGGCTTGAAATCAGTTTCTCTTGATTTAAAAATGGACTTTCCTTTACTTGCATGAGGTCTGTGTCACTAATTAAACTGTATATCCCTCCCATCTTGTTCTTCTTGTCATGGGTGATATTATTTTTACCACTTCTGAGGTGGTGAAAGCAATATTAGAAAATGAAAACTAAAGAGAAGGTGGCTGCTTAGCTTTCAATCTACCACAGGCCAGGCAACCCGTCCGAGATGGACGGGAAGTTTAACTGGTGTTTATTTTGCTCATCAGAATAAATGCAGCAACACAATATATTTTCCACATTCAGGGGAAGTAAAAAAAAAAAAAATGAGGCATATTAATTTCATCAGGTTGGCAGAAAGATGCCGTAAAAATCTGGCAGTGGCTGATGCTGGCAGTTGATATGGAGAAAACCCAACTGCTGTAGGTGTGTGGTCATGGAAGTAGTCATTTTTTTGCTGGCTCTTGACTGATTTCTGTCGTGTTTGTCTATTCTCAAAAGTGAAAATGCCATTAAGAGAGCAGGAGAGAAAAAAAATCCCAATGTGTTTTATGTAGCTGTGAACATCTGAAATGGATTTTGAAGAGGAGTCTGCATTAGCGGATGAAATTAACATTTTCTGTGGCCAGATGTTAGAAAACTCCTCTCTCCACCAGCTGTCTTTTGAGAGTGGTGGGATTAAGAGATACTCTCTGACATCTGACAGAAAGTATTCCTTTGTATTTTCCCAGGAATTTATAAGGATAAAAAATTGCTTGCCTTAGGGGGAAAAAAAAAACGAATTGAGAAAGTCTTTTAGGAAAATATGTTGCCTTTTCACCACTCACGAGCAGAATTTCTACCTCAAGGACCAGTACAGGCTGAGGACTAAGCTGTTGGAAAGCAGCACAGGGGAAAGGACCTGGGGGTCCTGGTGGGCAGCAGGGTGACCAGGAGCCAGCAATGGG
>JANIJG010013650.1:29517-44407 GCA_024611175.1 Megaceryle torquata
GGTGCTGGGGGACGTGGTTTAGGGGTGAGCTTTGTAGAGCAGGGTTGATGGTTGGACTGGCTGATCCCAAGGGTCTTCTCCAACCTGAATGATTCTGTGAAAAGCCTGGAAGATACTGCAGTGGTGAGGAGGCATCCAGGAGGGAAATGGTAATATTTACATTAATGAACAGGTCAACCAAAGGAACAAACGTCTTTAATTCACACTTGTGAAGTACATTGCATCAGTGCACACATGACATCAATGGGAAGAGAAACAAAAGTGATGGTAAACGTTCAGCTTGTTCCTCCAAATCGATTCCACTGTGAAAGCTGATTTATTTTTTTTTCCCAATAGAAACTCTTCATTGTTTAGTCAAAATATTAATTTCCAATTAGAAATTTGATGCATTTGCTTTAGACAAATCCACATCACAATCTGCAGCTCAGATTCTGATCGTTTTCCAAGTAATTAACCAAGTATTTAGAAAGCAAAGGCGACCAGTGCTTAAGATGGTATTTGAATGCAAAGAGAAAAGGTGGTTGGGAAGCTTGAGGCAACCTAAGGCCTCACTCAGTGATAAATCTTCATTCGAAAGATTCATGCTTTAGAACTATTTTCTTCCATAACTTCTTTTGCTGTAACTTTGAAGGGCAATCTTAATGTTAGTAAAAATGCCACAGTGGGATTGCCAGGGGCTAACAAATCCACGTTGGATCCCTTCTGCTCTCTGACGTCATACAGATGTCACTGTGTACAGCTGACACATTTTCCTTCACCCTGTTTGGGGCAGTGATTCAAATACCTTTAAAGCAGACGTTTCATCATCTTTCAGAGTTTTGGGTTGTAATTCTTTCCAGTGTCCAACATCAAGGGGAAAAACAGGGTCTGCTGTTAGAGCAGAAGTTTTTCTTCTTGAAGTATTTTATAATTTTTTTTTCCTCAAATACGGGTTAATCTTTTTTTTTTAGCCTGGGACATTTCTGTCAGAGTTATGTGATCATTAATTCATACCTTTTTTTTTTTTCCCCTTCGGTTGTGTGCAAGTCACAGATACAGTCACAATCACTCACTGGGTAATGTAACCTCCGGTGGGTGTTCATTCACCTTAGGACTGTTCTATAGTTGGCATGGTTGAACCTCAGCCAGCAAGTGCCACCAACATCATTCTCACACTAACTCCAGAACACAGCACTGTACCAGCTACTAGGAGGACAATTAACTCCATTCCAGCCCAAACCAGGACAACAGTAACTCTTGTTTTCAGCAGAATTGCTGAACTTCATTCTGCCAGCCAGAGAAAGCTGCTTCTCCTTGCTTCAGTGAGTACACCTCAGCTTTTTTTTCCAATCTTTTTTTTTCCTTTATCTCCTACCATGATGGGTACAACCTCTTGGCATCAGGTGCACCACAGATGTGTTACAAGTGGTGACTGTATAAAACAGAACGATGAAATGGAGCCAGACCAATATTCAGCAAGAGCAGTGGCACCTTGCTCATTTTCATGATCTCAGGATGTTATCTATTGCTATAGGAAGGCCTAAGTAGAGAAACAACAGTAGAGAGAAAATGTGTGTGTCCATCTGACTGAAAAATGGTCTGCTTCCACCTGCTCTCACTGAGCGTGGTTTTGCTGTTGTAATTTTTAGGACAAAAATAGTTCCTGAGTGCTCCATGTCTATCTGGGTGTGTATAGGTAAACATAAAGAGCAAATGAATATCTTGTCTTTAAGGGTTTTGGCAATATTTGAGCAACCAAGTCAGACATACTACAGTAAAGCAGCACAATTCAGGTAGTTGAGTTACTCAGAAGCAGTCCCTGAAGTTGCTGTGATCTAAAGCTTAATGCTTTTATCCTTTGGTGCAAGCCAGGGCTGAAAAGTCCAGTGCTTTCTCCCACAGACCCAGGCTAGTCAAGGAGTGGAACGTGGTGGCACTGCCAGCTCCCTTGGCTTTGACTGTCATCTTTGCACTGATGACTCATGAAGACTCTTCCATCTCTGACAGTATTCCAGTTGTGGGTGGTAGTCTGCTCCTCTGTTCTCTCTTGGGAAGAAGCTCCCCATCAGCAGAAGTCTGTGCAGCAGATGCTGTTGAGGATTCTCCTTCTCCCCTCTCCATCACTGTTGACAGTGTTTCCACCATCTAGACCCTATTCTGGGATTTTCTTTTTCACTCTTGGTTTTTTTTTTCCCCTCATCACACACATCTACAGCATCTCACTAGATCTTCCCTCTCAACACATCCAAATCCCCCAACATTCTGTAACCCCAAAGACCTCACTTTGGCCTTCATTAAACGTCTGAGAGATGATAAACCCGCTCTGTACAACCATAAGCTTCTGTGCTTTGAAACAAGTCCTGGTTTTGGCCCTCCCATGTTGTCAGATGGGCCTCACCCAGTCTGCACAGATGATGCTTCTACAGCTTCACTTTCACACCCCTTTAGCTTCTCTTGGCACAACTAATGTTCAGTGAAATATTCAGGCTACTCTGAGCAGCTCTGGTCTCGGATGACTTTAGGATTGTTGTAATTCTTTAGTTTTCTTGTTGAGAAAGATATTTTCTCATGGGCAACATGAGATACATACAACCTATGGCATCTGCGTGTGTGTGTGAGGGGTTGTTCTACATAAAACTTGGATGTAGTTGAAAAAAATGGAAGTTATTAAAAAAAAAAAATCTTTACAGACCACTGCTATTTCTAGGAACCTTTTTCAGTTTGATCTAGAACCATTTGAAACACGGTTTCAGCATTCTTGAAGCAGATGTTTCAAATGTTTTTTATTCTTTTAAATGCTTTTAATTAGTGAAGCTACAATTTTTCAATGAGTTCTTTTGATTTTTGTTCAAATAAGACAGTTCAGGTGAACCCAAATTAAGTTTGTCTTGAATTTTCAAGGTATGTGAAAAGACCGAGTTTCCATTTCCCTAAACGAAGGGTTTTTTGAACCTCTGAAATCACTACTGCACCAAAGAGCTGGGTTTTGTCAGACTTTTTTATTGTTGTTTTTGTTCGTGGCATTTTTTTGTTGAGCTTTGGTTTGGTTTGGGGTTGTTGTTTTTCTTTTTTTTTTTTTGCTTGTTTTTGAGTTTGGTTTTTTGTTCCCTTCATTCTATTGACTTGATTTCCCTCCTAGATTGTCAGGGATTGTCTTTAGTGTTTGGGAAACTCCTCCACACTTATGACACTCATGACAATAATAACTCAGAAGAATAATTAAAAGAAAATAATCTCTGTGCTGAAATGCTTTGTCTTTTAAAAGCTTTTTATTTCCACCGTGTTCTTAACACAGCTTCCTTCATCACATTTCTTAGCATCGATTTACCCACAGCTGCCTGTATTCTTCCTTTTCCATTTTTCTTTCCGTTGTCATCAGATTCTTAGCACTGTGAATTAATTTGATGTAAAGATGGTACTGCTCTTACAGGCATTTGCTTAATGATGTGGGGGGTTCATTGGCACGGTGAGGCTTGCTCTGAACGTGGCTGGAAGAGCTACCTAACACCCCTCAGATGTCCAATTGTTATCTCAAGAAAACTTTTAAAAAATCAACACCAAAAGCAAAATAAAAGCTTAGTGCAAACTGCTTGTAATACAGTTATTTTAAACCACTAACAGTTTAGCAGTGTAGCTGTCACATTTACAGTTAAAGAGAAATATCTGTCCGTACCTGAGGCATCATTTGTCTATAAAAAATGAATCCAGGCTCATTCTTAGGAAATCAAAGAAACTGCTTTTGTGGGGTTGCTGGTTGGGTGGCTTTAGTGAAACGAATGTAAAGAAAGCTGTTGGAGAAACATAGAAGCGTGGAGCAGATGAGTTGAAGGTCCTTTGAGCCAGCTCAGTCTTGCTCTTCACAGGCTGAATAAAGAGGGCAGGTGAACGTGTCTGCTTCCCTGCTGCCCCCAGGTAGCCAAGGTGACACGGAGGCACGTGGAAAAAAGGGAGTGCGAGTCATTGGATGGCAGGTTAGAAATAAAAACGGTAGTAAAGTGTTGATCCAAAGAGAGGAAGCTGTGTACGTTCCCGTGGTGGTGGTGGGTTTAGGATTGCACAGTGCCCTCAAGCAAGTACAGCTGTGAAAAGAGAGCTTTGCCCTTTGCAGGCTGTAGGACCTGGAGGCAGAGTGATGACAAAAAGATAGTGACTGTAAAGACGTTACGGAGCTCGACACCTCTGAGGAGTCCCAAAGAACACTCAAAACAGAAATCACTGGGGTTTGCATTTTGTTTTCCTTAAGTACCAATGTTCAGATATTGATCAGTGGAATAAAGTTATTGAGCAGCTGGGAACACCTTGTCCAGAATTCATGAAGAAGCTGCAGCCGACAGTACGGAACTACGTTGAAAACAGACCCAAGTACGCTGGCCTCACTTTCCCCAAACTTTTTCCAGACTCTCTCTTCCCAGCTGACTCGGAACACAACAAACTCAAAGGTATGTCTGACCAAGGGATGTGGTTTACATGTCAACAGCTGCAGGGCAATGAAGGTTTATGTTCCTTTCTTCTTTCTAGTTGCGCTCCATTTTAATGCAGAGAGTTGCGGAGATGAATGCCACGTGGGTTTGGTTCAGCTGAGGCAGCTTTTGGAAATGACATTTGGAGAGCCTGGTTCTTGGGCAGCCAAAGGAACATAAATTATCACTGAGGTGTTGAGCGTATCCCCAAGGTGTTCCATGCGATGTTTCTGTGGCACAAGGAACGGAGGGATTCCTTTACTCTCAAACTTGTAACACAAAGGAAGAGTAGAACCATCAGAAAATCTCAGCACGCGCACTGTTTTGGTTTAGGTGAAAAATACCAGTTCATCCAGATGGTGAACACAGCTCTACCTTTACTAGACAATAGACAGATAATTAGCAACGTCAGCCAAAATGGTGTTAAGGTAGCTGAGGTTTAGCATCTGCTGTGGCTGGGTTTCTTCTTCTGAAGCATGGTGTGGGTTGGTTTGGAGATGTGAAGTAGAGCACTAATTTAACTGCAGGGTGAATGGATATACCCCTGTAAAACACAAGTTGCAACGGTGTTAATCAGCTGTTGAAGTCCTGTTTTACTTGAACAGCCCTTCAATTGGAAAGTGTGTGTTCAGTATAGAAAGGATTTCTTGTCAGAGCTCTGGAACCCCTGCAAATTTGTATCTGTTCTGCACCACTCGAGTACTTGGGGCCGCTTATTACAGTGGCATATAATGGTTTCCAGTTGCTTGCAATTTGCATGTCATTACATTCCCCAGAATACTCTTCCAATTAGCAGCTCTTTCATAGCCAGGCTGCTGTCTCAGCTCAGGGAGCAAAGTGAAAGGTCTGAGCAGCCGCTTTTGGATAGATGGAATTTTATATTCCTGCTACAGCAAAATTGATTAATGGAACCTTCTTGGCTTTGGAGCTAGTGAATAAAAATGACTGTCAAACAGTGCTCTTATCTTTTGGATGCTGGAAGCACGTGCATCTGAGCATACTGAATGCCAGGTTTTAAGAGAACAAAAAGCAACGTGTTTAAAAAAAAAGGTACTTGTGCATCACTGTATCATCCCATGCCCTGCCCAAATATTTCAGTATAATGCAATGCTAATGATTTCATTAGATACTGCTTATACCCTCCCATATCTGGTGAGATACCTAATACTATATTTGCACTTACATCTCACCACATTCCTTTTCCTTTCATTTACACGGGAGAGAATTGGGAGCATGGAAGATCTGAGAACACAACATTGATACTAATGTTGGCTTGGGTTTTGTTGGTTTTTTTCCTACATGGGTTTAGATAATCTTAAATTTGCTGCAGGCTCGAAACAGTACAATCCATTTGGGTAATAAAAGGATGAGTTTGTGGCCTGATAGGCATGATGGCATCAGGTAAAATCAGTCAGTGTTGCAGTATGAAACTCAACGGGTATCTAAAGCTGTGCATTTCTGTAGCGGAGGATGCTGCGGTTTTAATTTTGTTATGTGGGGCAAACAAGACTCGGGCAGTTCCAGGGCACTTCCAGACCACTGTGTGCCGATCCCAGGCTACAGGTTTTACGTTACTGCTTTTGATGGGGTGCCCTGAGATAAGCCTAGTACCTGTGCCTCACTGAAATATTTCATGCAGCAGGCTAGGTGAAAAACTTTAAAACATCTAGAAAAGTTTGAGTGTTTTTCTGAGCCACTCTAAGAGTACCTGAAAGTTTCAGGCTTTGATTCAGTAATGCCATGATTTTAGACTTCGTTATGCAAAACTTTTGGTTTCTGGTCGTGGCAATAGTACAGATTTCTCTAGTGTATTATTCAACCCTCTACACAGAATCTACAGCCCGATTGCAGGCTGGGGGATTTCTTTTATGCAGCTCTGATGTTGGCACCTTCCTAATGAACGTGGCCTAAAATGGTTACTGAAGAACTCTTGCTGTAAGAAGGCAAAGGGCAGGAGTACAATACAGCCTCTAAAAGGCTTGTATCACTGTTACATTCCTAACCCAGTTAACCCCCTTCTGGAGGCAGGGGTCGGTTTGTACTAACACCATGTTTATCTGTTTTCATTGTTCTAGCCAGCCAAGCCAGGGACCTTCTATCAAAGATGCTGGTGATTGATCCTGCCAAGCGAATATCAGTAGATGAAGCCTTACAGCATCCGTACATTAACGTCTGGTACGACCCAGCAGAAGTGGAGGCGGTAAGCGAGGCATGACTCCTTACTTTAGACTGCTGAACACAGGGGATTCCTAGATTCCTGCCTGCTTTACAGCAGCTTGAGAACCAGCGTGCTGCAAAGAAACAGCATCGTTAGGACCGGGGTGGTCTTTGGATTTAGATGAAATGAGATCTGTAGGGACAGGAAGCATCTCTTTGTTAGTTTAACTGCCAATAGATGGGGGGAAGCAAAACCACTTCAAGTATGTGGAGCTGTTTTCTTCTAGACGATGTGAAGAAAGGATTTTGAAGCCAGTAGCTTACTTGGTTTTTCTAGCTCTACATCAGTCTGACAAAAGATGCTGTATTTCTTTCTAAGCCTTTCCTTGTGGAAAACAGCAAATGTCATTTCCTACGTTTGTTTTCAAGGATCTATGTGGCAAAGAGAAGAATTAAGCAAAAACAACACTTGGTGTCAGGATTCAGAAAAACCTTAGCAGGACATAAATTCTTCCTTAAAATGAAGCAAGAGTTCATGTGTTTTCCTGGGCTACGGTTCAATATTCCAAAAACATACAGAAAGAGGCAGATAATGTGAGTTTATGATTGTGTGGGATTCCTAAGGCTTCAGGAACTGCTGAATTCTGTTACCAGTCTTCACACCTAATTTATACGTAGAAAAAAAGAGATTTCAAGGGAGAAAATATTATTTACTAATATTACCCAGGAAATCTGTTGTAAAATCAGAATAGAAACCTATAGACCTTACTTCTCTGCGTTGTATTTCAGTTAAAGGTTCCTTCTTCCTGGATGTTGGACGCAGAAACAGTCTTGGTTCCACTTAAATACTGTGTTTATTATCCTCATTTTATGATACTTACTATACTTACATAACAGCAGTTGGAATATTATGAGAATAAATGAGACACACGATACCTTTTCTCTCCAGTTTTAGGAAAAAAGACATTTCCAGCAGCTCTTGCCTCCACATACAGCCTATCCTGTTTATTGCAGATCATCTTAATATCTCTCCGATGACACATTAGCTTCTCTGTTGTTTCCTCTGAAAATGCAGTGCTTGAGACTTGGGTTTTATTCCCAGCTTGAGACTTGGGTTTTATTCCCAGCTTGAGACTTGGGTTTCATTCCCAGCTTGAGACTTGGGTTTTCATTCCCAATTTGAGACTTGGGGTTTCATTCCCAATTTGAGACTTGGGTTTTCATTCCCAATTTGAGACTTGGGGTTTCATTCCCAGCTTGAGACTTGGTTTTCATTCCCAGCTTGAGACTTGGGTTTTATTCCCAATTTGAGACTTGGTTTTCACTCACAGCTGCTTTATTTATTGATTTTCAAAGTTGCTATAAATTCATACCTTTCCTCGAGACGACCTGGGAATAAATTCCAAATTTGATATTCCATTTTTTTCCTATCTCCCCTGACATTTATGCATTGCAGCCTATATTGGTGTCACTCTTTTTATCCCGGAATGTTTGTTTGTGAGCAGACTGGATTCCCAGACACGTGCTTTAGGAGTGGCTCCAAAATCAAATTTGAGAACATTGCTGCTGGTGGTTCTACGCTGGTTTGAGCTGCCTGGTCTCCAGCCTAGTTCTTTCCATATTGTTGACATTAGAAAGAATTTTGAGTGGGAGAGACACCTACTTAGCAGTATCCAAGTCACATTCTTACACAAGAGTGTGGCTGCTATTTATGCCTCCCCTTAATTTTTCAATTATTATGTTCTTTCATTAAAAAATTAATCAAGTATTTTGGCCAAAGAGATTTGCTTGCCTGTTTCTGGAAGAAATTTTTTTGGTGTTGAGGGGCAGTTGTTTAGGACTTAGTTTTGCCCATTTATTTATTTTCCAAATATAAAGTACTTTATTTTGGAGCCTTTTGAGTATCAGTGTGATCTCATACTGGTTCCTACTCAGGAACAGTATTGTTCCATTCCATGGGAGCAAATCTAGTAGCAAAAATTACCAGAAATTATTCTCTGATGGATTCTGTCAACTTATTTTTTTAAAAAATTCATCTCAGGTTTTACTGTTACCATAGTTATTGCTTGTTATCTGACATATGCCATTCATTCGAAGACAGATTTCTTAGAAAATGGAAAGATCAGCTGTTAAAAATTATTCTTTTTCAGCATTTCTCTGCGTTGTCAGAACTTGACAACAATGACAGATTACGTGGAGTTTTACCCGCCGTAACTCAGCACCTCTTCCATTAGCAGCTTTATTTTCACAGGATTTCTATTTCCCTAGGGAATCTGCATCTAGGACCAGCCACGAGGGACTGGGGGGTCGTGAATCAGCATTCAGTTTAATGTGGCTGCCAACCTGTGTGTTACTTTTTCTAATAAGATGCTGTTTCCTAGAGGGTTTGGGTTGCGGTTCTCATTCCGAGGTGCAGTCCAGGATAGAAACTGCCACTGTATTGTCCTAGCCTGCTATAAACTGTCCATGACCAGGTCTTGAATACACCCTGTTCAAATGAATTTCAAGTCACACAGTTTGCCATAAGAACAACAAAAAAATCACCCATCTTTTAGGTTACCCGTGAGTGCCAAACATCCACGATGATGAAGTGCCTCCGAATTGCTCTGTGACCTTGGCAACCAACACTTCAAAGAAGGTGTCACCTTCACTACATGTGACACTTCATGGCAAAATCCAGGCTGTCAGGTTGTGTGTCTTTCCTGGTGTTCTTTTCTCTTGCTCACCTCGGGGTGTATAGATGTATCTGAACTCCTTGGTGATCTGCTACAGGGTTGGGGGTTTTTAGCAGTCACTTGGAGGGTTTGGTTTATTTGTGCTTAGAGGTCGATAGTGCACGTCTGTTGTCTCTCAGAAGAAATTTGCAGCTCTGCTTTGTACAGAAGCACAGATGTTTCCTTTAGTCTGTGACATCTATCCACTCAGAGCTGATGGAAGCTGAGTGCTGCCTGCACCCTTTGCTGCAGCAGCCTTTGTTCATGTCAGTGAGGAATAGTGGTTAGAGAAGAGGCAGTTCTTTTCTTCTTCTCTTTCTTTTTCTTTTTTCTCTTCTCCAAACCAGACTGAAAGCTTTTTCCAGCTTGCTGTTGTAGGTATCTGCAAGCTGTTCAGTCACCTAGGTGTAGGCAGGCAATCTTGTCTCCTGCTGCAGGGTATCCTCGCAGTCCAGCTCTTCAGGACCAGCTCTGACCACAGTTTCTTTCATGTGGTTTTCCACAAGGTTTTGCCAAGAGTCCAGATGGGCACAGAGGCATCTCCTCTTCCATACCCATAGTTGAGATCAAGCCCAGCCCACTGTGGAGTCCCTGGGCAATGTAGGGTGAAATCCAAGACTTCGGGCCTCTGGTGAGAGCACCCTGGTGACCTTTGGCTTGCGTTGCAAAAAGAAATGGTATCGGTTACACAATCTAGCAAAACACAAAGGAATTTTTATGTTCACCTGTTGGGAGGATCTAAGCCATGTCACCTCACACCGGTAATTTTGTTACGGTCCCCATTGCCCCTGTTATTTGCCCATTGCTCATTCTATCTTTGCTCCACAAATACTCCTCCAGACCCTGTAATTCTGGGAACAGATGCAGAATGAAGCCTTACTCCTGCCAAGCCTTCTACAAACAGTTCATCCCAAGGTTGTCGCTGTGCTGGCTCTAGCTGTGCAGAGGCAGGGACAGAGAAGGGTTTTTTTCCTTTGTTCTGTTTTGCTGCTGGTTGGTTTGGTTTTAGAAGGTCTGTGTGGATATTTTTTGTTGGGGTTTTTTGGGGGGGTTGCTTTTTGGGGGGGTAATTTTTATTATATGAAGATATTTTATGATATTTCTTATATTACAATATATAATAAATGTTAAATTTCAGGCAAAAAATATTTTAAAACTCCCTTCGTAAAACAAAAAAGCTGAGAACCTCTGAAACAACAAGGTGTTATTTTAATATCTATAGGAAAAATAGAATTCATTTCTTCTCTCTCACATCCCACAATAGATTCTATTCTCTGTTCCTGTTGCCAGTGTAATTGCTTACAAATCAAGCTGATCTGGGGAGAAAATGGCTGCTTTCAACTGCAGGGAGATGCTGCCACCCCTAGGCTTGATTTCATGTTAATTTAGCCTTTTTCTGGACAAACTAAAGCATGGCACTCTCAGTTGGGATGTGTTGTGTGAAGGATTTTTAAGAGTGCCTATAATTCTTCAGGAGCATCCACATAGAGTGATGTTAATAATGAGCTCGGTCACTTTTGAGTTAGGCAGCAAAGCGTTTTTAGACCAACTTTTGCATCAAGGCTGAAATCAGGTGCCCAGGAGGACCTGGGGATGGCAGCTACTCTGTCTGCTGCATTGCTGGGACTGTACTGGTGCTCAAAACTTGTCTTCCTCCCTCTAGTTTTAGAAACTGATTTAAAACCCCCCCATGATTTCACAGAAAATGGGTGGTCAGCCCGGAGAGGATTTTCCAGATTGATAATGATGTATTAAGCTTTGTGGTTCTCGTGAAGAATAATGAGGATTGTGGGAAAAGAACTTCATTCCTGAAAGTGTTGTGATATTCTCAGCTCAGCTCTGTGCCTTGAATCAATGAAAATATGTCACAAGAACTCGTTTCCTTCTATCAGGGAGTTGAGATGGGAAAGCTTCACTTCTCCCAGGGTGAGGGCACTGGTCTGGTCTCCCAGTGGAGCTCCATTCACCCATGTTCTGCAGGGGCTTTAGAGGTTCTAGATCCTGCCTGTGGATTTATTCTTGTCATTATCACCCTGAATATCCAACCCCTAACGTTCTGTGATTCTAAGAACATTGGTTACCCGTGGCTCTTGCATCCCTGCTCAGAGCCATGTTTTATAGCTGGGCAGTTACCCAAAGAGGAGGTTGGTGACAAATGTGATTATTCTGGGATTTCTCCCTGGAAAATGTCTTCATTTTCAGAATGTGTTCATCTGGGAAATAATTACTGCTGCTTTTCTTGCCTATTAGCCAGTTATGCCTGCTTAAGATGTGGCTGAAATAAATTGGAAGAGACATAAGCCAAAAAGATTGTGTGGTAGGGTGAACTGGGGAAGGGAATCTGCATCTAATCAGTTGGTCCTTTTCATTCTGTAATTGGCGTTTGGGAATGGCCATAGTGAAGGAATCTATCCTTTTATATCTGTCTGGGGGAGCAACACCTCTGGTTTTCTACGGAAGGTGTTAAAAAACCCGCAGTGTTTACACTTGGTAGGAGCCATTTTACCCACAGCCTGTGCTTTTTGTAAGCCCTGCCCTGAAGCCTTTAGAAAGAAAGGTACTTGCAGGGTGTTCTTGTCAAGTGTGGTTTACCTGCTTTCCTTCCACCTGAGAGAAACAATGGCTCTCGCTGTGGTTCAGACTACAGCTCAGCCAAATGCCTCCCCTGCTGCTCCCAGAAAAGCCAAGAGCCAGCTCCGTAGTGGAGCTGGCAGCCTCTGTAAGTCTGTAAATTCCTGAGCACTAGTCCAGCAGGCTCAGCTGGAGGAGTGGAGCTTCCGAAGGACATCCCATGCAGCAGTGGGGAGGCTTTTTTGTAGCCTTCAGCTCCCTGGTACCACAATCAGCAGTGAGACGGAGTCCCCGCGGACACTGCGTAGATCCTGGGTGAATCTCTCTTAGCTTCAGGGCTGATTGGAAGGGACTGAGAAGGGTTCTTATGTGGGATAAGAGAACAGATGCATTGGTTTATGTGGTTCTATTTGACTTTGCTGATGTAGTGAAGCCTCAGGTACTGAATCCTGGCACTCACTGTAACTCACGGCGTGTGTTTCAGGTTCCCTCTCGGCACCTTCTCAGGTATGAGACTTGGCAGTTCAGGACTTCACCTGATTCCCTTGTCTTTAGCCCCAGTACAAATGTCACCCTGCAGGAACTTTTTGGTTTTTTCAGTGGACTTGTCCAGTTGGGCTATCAAATAATTTTCCTGGTCTGTGTTACGTCACTGAGCTATTACTCAGTTGTAACTGTAGGGTGTAAACAGCTTAGAGGAACGATGGTGTTCGAGTCCTGAGGGTAAATTCCCAACTTCCTAGTGAATCAGAAACTGGCTTTTGGTAAAATCTGCATTTAATAGTAGGATGTTTTGAAAGGGATGAGTACCCAAGATGAAAGTTAGAGGAAATACTCAGCAGAGAGAAAATTATTGTACATCCTCTCACCTCAGGTGCTGGAGCTTTTTGGTAGAAGGAAGGAGGAGAGTCTTCTGCCTTGCTCGGCTGCTGTGTTTGGCAGCTGACATCAGGAGAGACAGTGAAGAGGTAGCTGAGTAGCCCAATGAAAACAGCTATTCAGGCTCTCGGACACTCATTTGTCTCAGTAAATTCCAGAAAGATAGTAGTGGGCTGCTGTTAAAAAGAAGAAGCCTCTCTGGTCAAAGCAGAGTTACTTGAAAATACGTATACTGGAAAGCTTGGGAATTTGGAGCACGGATCAGAAATTCTGGCAAGGAGATTTTCCCAATGAGAGTTACTCAGAGAAGTTTACATTGCAGTGAGTACGATGTCTAAAGGGCAACTTAAAAACTGATACAGTAATATCCCTGTTAATTAATCAGGATTGGTATTTGTCTGGTGCCCTGACCGTACTCTCTCTGCCAGTGCAGACAGTCTGGGTGTGGAGTTTCTGGGCTCGGTGTAAACACAATGACATTGTTGACCTGGGCTCTCTTTCAACTGCCACTAGACCTCTTGTTTCAAAGAGGAAAGGGGAGAGGTATATTGATTTCTTCTGCAAGAAAAGGTGTTGAATTCCAGAAGTGTTAATCCCTTTAATAGTCAGTTGTGTTTCCCCGTGTTGTTTTCCATGTACAGGATGAATAACAAAGATGAAGAGGAGAATCTGGCTTTACTTAAATAATTACTCCTAATTATTTACACTGTAAGAGACAACTGACTATATAGCTTGCTTTCTCTCCTGCAGCCTCCTCCTCAGATATATGATAAACAGCTGGATGAAAGGGAACATACAATCGAGGAATGGAAAGGTAAACACGGCTGAGAATGATGATTAGAGGTGTTTCAGTGGCAAAACAACCAGGTCCCCCTGCCAAGTGCATCTGTGTAAAAGTGAAATGATTCCTTTGACGTGAAGAATCGACACCAGCACTACAAACTTGTGCTTTGGTAGTAAAGCTGTGTCCTAAGGACTGTCATTATCTACACAACGTTAACACAGGAGGGGCAGCTTCTGGTGCTTCATTGAAATCTAAGGAATCATCTGGAGAACAGAATTATTGTTCAGCAGGATGATGGATCAGAATTTCACCCCCCAGTAAAAACAGGCAGTGTTACTGCACCTGCTTCGTTCCTGGGTAGTGCAGCATGAAACAATTCACGTGGTCCAGTTGAACCCTATTTTCTCAATTCAACGCCAAAAAGAAATTAACGGGAGCGGAGGGGAATGGGAGGGAGAGGTCCTGGGTGAGTAGAGCTGTCAGCCTTGTGAAGGTGATGATGGTGGGAGGGCTGTGACACCGTGTTTCACAACAGCTGTTTTGTTCCTGATCCAGATGCACCGGTTCCTGTTTGTAAGCCTTGCAATTCTCTCTTCCAGAACTCATCTATAAAGAAGTAATGAATTCGGAAGAAAAGACTAAAAATGGTGTAGTAAAAGGACAGCCTTCTCCTTCAGGTACTCGGCCCCATTGAACAGCTTTGATGTGTTTTCTGTCCAGACAGAGTGGAGACAGCTGAAGCACTTGGGCTACATTTGCAGTTCTGTAAAGCAGTTGAGAAGTTGTTTGTTAGGAAATCTAGTGCTTCTAATGGGTTGGCCTTGATGAGCTGTGCCCCAGGGCCATGTTAATGCCTAAACAAGTGGTCTGCCTGCTCTTTGAGATACGGTTGTCTTGCTGTTTGCTGTGGTTATGGGTTGTATTCCTGTGGGTGGGAAGGCTTATCTCACACTAGTGCTAACTGCTTGTGGATGGATAACTGAGCTAATTACTACTTGATAGAAACAGAACTGGTAGCACACAGCCATCTCTTGGACATGGGATACTACGCCCACCCTCCCCCCAAGCACCCTACTCCAGTAGTTTATCCTTTCAGAAGCCTGATGACATTGGAACAGCTTGGTTGACACTTGGATGAGAAGGGAAGGTTGTCTTTGAACACAGATGCTTAAAGCCCTGTCACAAAAAACAAAAAAAAGGAAAAATCACAACTGCATTTTCATAGACTCCTAGAGTAGTGGGGGTTGGAAGGGAGCTCTGGAGATGATTGAGTCCAACCCCCCTGCCAGAGCAGGGTCACCCAGGGCAGCCCACACAGCAACAGAGCCAGGTGGGGTTGGAAAGGC
>JANIJG010013651.1:0-17058 GCA_024611175.1 Megaceryle torquata
TTTGTCCCAAAAAGCTTATCATTCTCAGTGTCCCATAAACTGCTGTTTCAATCACAAGAAAGAAGATGAAGTCCATCGTGTTTCCAGGATGAAGCAGTAGCTCTGGTGGTACTGCACTGGAGAATAACCTGCAAGAATACTGGCTTGGGAGATGCTGCACACAAGTGCTACAGGGCGAGCCCTCATCTAGAACAGAAAGGATGAGTCAGAAAACAGCAGGAATCCTCCCTAAAAATACTGCGGTTGGAGCTACACACACTGCTACCTATGCCACAGCTGGTGTCAGAGGCAGGAGAGGGACAGCTTGGGTCTGATCACTCCAGGCAGGCATTTATCTCATAAGCTTTAGATTCCTACCTACGTACATTTTAGCCGACATCTGAACAACTAGTTGAGGAGGCTGGAAAAATAAAACAATGCTGAGTTGAAGCTGTAAGTGAAAATTCTCACTGATTTTAAGACTTGAAAATTTAATCAGTGAAGTGGAACCAAAAAAAAATATCAAATCTTACACTTGTTTCTCCCCCCCATCTCATTGCAATTCATATTTCAAGTTATAAGAGATGTAGTTACAGTCAATACAAGTTACTTAAGAATGACACTGAATAAGCATTTGGTTATCTGGGAATGACAAAGGAGGTTTCATTTTTAATGTTCATAAGTCATCCAAATTAATTAGTGCTTTAAAATGGCAATGAATCACTTCCCGAAATAATTTGTACTGGCTAAATTAATTCCAGTGAAGGGAGCCAATTTGCTGACTGTAAATTATCAGAGTCCTTGACTAGCTCCTGTACATGTTGTGTACCATTTATTAGGCTACTGGGAAACAAAGGATGGCTACTTTTCATCAGTGAATAAGATTAGAGCCCTATTAAGTGACCAGCTTATTGTGGTACAATTATAAGTTTCTATTTAAAGCATTCAAGTCAGACATCATTAAGAAGCAAAGCTGGATATTCAGAGGCAAGGAAAAACTAACAGAAAAACTTATTTTCTGAAGAGATGCACTAAAAACCTATTGGAAGGGAGCATTTCCATCCTCTTAGATTAAACAAAGAGAATTTCAGAGACACAAGACTAATTATGAAGATACTTCCATCATATGACAGTGCCTAAAAGCAACTTGGAGCCTGGAGTCCCTGAGCCTGTACCTCTCTCTCATCACTAGATGATTGTTTTGAGACTCCCCTTAATTAAAATGACTTGAAGAGCCACAACAAGGTGAGAAAACACTTCTATGGGTTTCTGCTCTCCCACATCAAGCAGAAATGTTTTCCTTGTTCTGCCACACCACTGCTCTGAGAGGGTTTCTTCCCAAGCACAAGGAGACCTCTGCATCCATCCAGCATGTACCACCATCCACCCAACCTCTCACTGTAGTGAGATGACTTGGTTAGAGTAGGCAGTGCTGCTCTTGATGGTTTTCCATTTTTTGTCCCTCTAAATGAAAAAAATGCATGTACCTAAGCTTTGCCTAAGCTAATTTGCATGGGATTCTTCTCCTCTTATCTGCATCTCCTCACTGGTATCAAAGCCTCAACATTTCTGCTTGAGAAATCTTTCCCCAGCTAACCTGCTTATCGTCAGTAACAAATACTCACGCAAACAGGTACAAAATTAAATGGCTTCTTTGCAGTGATTATGATAGATTGAGCCATGCTTAATCTACATAATCAAATTGCTTCTGTGTTCAGCAGTAATACCTTTCTGCTGTCCTGGGAGCAGGTTCAGCCTTGGTTTCAATTTTGACAGCTTCTTTCTGAGAAACACTAACCGTGACTGGGAAAGGATCTACTTGAGATGCAATTATTTATCAGAGCTGTATGAGGCACACCTCAAACTCCCACAATATGGAAAAGCAGGTCAGAATTAAAGGTGTCCCCTTTAGGGAAGGGGAAAACATCACGTAGTATGCATATGGGAAAACAAAGATATAAACAAATCTCCTCCAGCTTCTATTCATGTGCCCAGATGTAACTGGAGTGACCCTTCCAAGACAGATTAAACATCTCTACCCACCTAGCTGCAATCAGGTACTACCACTGCTGTCATTTCCTTTCCCTGTGTGGCAGAGCATTGTCTGCTTACATGCTAATGAAACAGAAGAATGCCTTTTCCAATCTCAAGACCAGATTCACATTTCAAATCGAGCTGGCTAAATCTTGCCAAGGTGCTCAGAAACAAAGGATGGTGCAGGTATATAATAAAATCCTTGACTTAAGAAATAAAAGGATTTGGTTCAGGGAAGGTTCTGAAAGACATCCCTGTGATTAACTCATGTTTATCAGGTCACTTAAGCCAAAAGCATCCTGAAGTTTTATCTCCTTTTAAATACATTTTTAGAGTAAAATGAGAAGTGAGAAATGCTTTTTCCCACAATCTAATATTTTTTAAAAAGCACTTATTTATAGACAGCCTCTTTACCTTTGCCCAAAACAGCACCCAAAGCAGCACAGCAAAGGCTTGCTTCCTGATGTGCCTGTGGAGAGTTTTTTTCTTGCTTGGCTTTTTGTTCACTTGGTCATAGAATCATACAATACCAGGTTGGAAGACATCTCAAGGATCATCTAGTCCAACCTTTCAAGGTTAAAATAAATAAATAATAAAAAGTATAGTCAGAGTCTTAAAACTTTCTGATGTAGGGAAATCTACCACTTCCCTTGGGAGATTACTCCAATGTCTAACTGTTCTCAAGGTGAAAAATTTTCTTCTGGAGTCCAATCAGAATCTCCCAGTTACTCCCAGGACTAACTTGTACCCATTACCCCATGTCTTTTCCATGTGACTCCTTGTAAAAAGGGAGTCTCCCATCTTCTTGGTAGCAACCTTTTATGTACTGGTACATGGGAATAAGGTCTCCCCTAAGCCTTCTCTTCTCAAGGCTGAATAAACCCAGTTTTCTCAGCCTTTCTTCATATGGCAGGTCTCCCAGAACTCTGATGATCCTTGTGGCCCTTTTTTGGACCCTCTCCAACCTGTCCACATCTTTTTTGTATAGCACGGACCAAAACTGAACGTAGTGCTCAAGGTGTGGTCTTTTATCCAGAGTCTGACAAAACTATTAGCCTACAGGCTAGTGTTTATCAATATTACCTAAGAGATGAAAATTGAGTAAGTCTAATGCAAAATACTAATAAGCACTTAGAGGGAACAATTTCTCTCCCTTGTTATGGCTTTGACACACGTGGAAAGGCGGCGCCAGCTGGACCTCTGCGGTTGGAAAGGTGACAGATCTAGAAAAAGGTCCCGGCATCTGAAGGGAAAAACCAACGCAGAGGGGGTTGAAAAAAAAAAAATCCAGGTTCTGGCAAGGGCTGCTGGCACAGCTTGACTTTGGCTCAGGAGGAAGTAAAAGCTTGAATTACATAAAAATAGATTTACGAAAGAATCAATGACATTTCATCTGAAAGTTTTAGCGAAGTTTTAATTAGGAGCTGAGATTTTGCACTTAAGTGCATGAAGTGAAGGAGTACGTGTATTCATGCTTCCCAAGATAACTGACAGATCTGAAACTTACTCATCTCAAAAGGTTAATTAAAGAACAATTCTTGAGAGCAACGCCACGGGGAAACCGAGGAGCGCCTGCTCCACAGGGGAGCCCTGGAGAAGGGCTGACATGCGGTGCCTGCATCTCCTGGTTCAGAAACACTTCAGATAGAAAACCAAAGCTCTTGCCCAGTGACCAATGCACAGAGACAAGCGAGATAGCTTTGACCTGGCCCATCACAGCACAGAGAACAGCATGCCCACCACTGCAGAGAGATTACTTGCTGTGCTTCCTGCAGCTCTGGAGCAGGTTGCCCAGCCTGTGCTGGGCTCTGCACAGCTGGAGCTGCTTTGCCACAGGCACCCTTAGCAGAGCAGGCACGATCACCACCCGCAGTGAAAGGTACGTGTGGTAACTCTTATAATTAAAGAAACTAAGGCTGAGTGACTCACCCAGGATCAAAGTCTGCAATTAAGGCAGAAATAAGCTGTGGCTTCCCCAACTCCCACAGATGCTGACAGCACTGCAAGGCAAAGGCCTTCTCTAGTTCATCCGAGCATCATTAAAAAGCACACCAGCTTTTAGCTAAGCCCATATACATCATAGAATCATTGACAGGATTGGGTTGGAAAGATCCTTTCAAGGTCATCTAGTCCAACACCCCACCCCCCCAGCAACTAGAGCAGGTTGCTCACAGCCCCAGCCTACCTCACCTGGAATAGTTTCAGAGATGGGCCATCAATCACCTCTCTGGACAACCTGGGCCAGGGTCTCACCAACCTCACTGCAAAAAAATGTCTTCCTCTCCAGCCTCAATCTCCCTCAATTTAAAACCATCACCCCTTGTCCTGTTGCAACAGGCCCTGATATAAAGTCTGTCCCCACCTTCCTTACAAGCCCCTTTAAGTACCGAACAGTCACAAGAAGGTCTCCCTGGAGCCTTCTCTTCTCCAGGCTGAACAAGCCCAACTCTCTCGGCCTCACAGCAGAAGGGTTCCAGCCCTCCCATCATTGCTGTGGCTCCTCAGGCCCTGCTCCAACAGGTCCCTGTCTCTCCTCTGCTAAGGACTCCAGAGCTGGACCCAGCCCAGCAGGGGCGGGTCTCCCCAGAGCAGAGGGGCAGAATCCCCTCCCTTGCTGCACTGCCCACACTGCTGGGGATGCAGCCCAGGATAACATTTGGCCTTCTGGGCTGTGAGCGTACACTGCTGGGTCACAGCTAGCTTTTTATCCACCAACTATATGAAGCTCATTTGAAAAAAATAAAAATGTATGCCAAATTTAAGAAATGTTTTCAATATGGAGAACAGAAGAGTTTCATTTGAGCAAGACTTTGTGGACATAAGTGACCTTTGGCTGTGCAGTAATTTAACTTTGTAAGAACATGAGCAAAGCCTCAATTAGGTCCAAGAGGACTGCAGCACCAGTATGAGAGGGGAGAGGAATGTGTGGTTGTATCGGTGAAGAGCACTTCTCCTCTCGGGGGACTGGAGATACGGTGCAAGGAAGCATTAAGACCTCTTGGCTAAAGTAAGCGAGGCTGCTTGCTCAGTACATAGAGCAGGATGGCATGCAGCACAGGCAGAGGTAAAACACAGAAGCAAACCACTCAGCCAGTGGCTCTCAGATCACAGGCAGCTTTTTGCTGCTTTCTTTAACGAGCACCAGGTACTGTAGCTGCCTTAGGAGAAATAGGCTGATTTAGATGTGGCCCAAGGAAAAGCAGAGGAACTACGGGGAGAAAAGAAAAAAAATAAAATAAAGAAAAAAAATCAGAATAGTGATGAATTCTCAGTGCTGCTTAATGAGGTGTAGCCTGAGCATTATTTGGTACAATTTTGATGTGTCTGATTTAACTATTACGTTTTTGCACAAAATTTTTCATACTGGTGATGAAGAATTGCTTGACAACCCTTGGTGACTGCTCAGAAGTTTCTCAGTCGCTTAAGCAGGCAGTCTGTCAGAATAAAGCACATTCATCAGAGAAAAGACTGATAAGGAGCGGATGGCAACAGAAATAACACCAGGGTGCCACATCACTGTTGCTTGTAGAAAAGCTGCCCAGGAGGTCAGTGGGCAGGACAACCCACCACAGAAATGCAGCAGTGAAGACAGCTTCGGGAAGGGCATTTCTGGATACACAGGTTCCCACAACACGTTTTATCCAGTAAGGACTAATTACGCAACTTCCAACAGCCACTCGTCATCTGAGACACAACATCTGTATATACCACATCCTCTTAAGTCCCTTGCCAGAAAGAAGCTGGTCACCCTACAGAGCCAAGCCTCACCATTCACGCCACAAAAGCCCACTTTTTACTTTTAAATCCAAAGCAGAGTTTTAGATGCCTGGGTTTATTTTTGTTTTCATTCAGAAGCGAGTTTGTGCCAGTGACAATTGAATCATAGTTGTGGGACTAGATTCTTCATACGGAAGCAGATTGGTAGGCATTATCCTTCCAAAACACCATCTTTGTGAATGCAACACCTCAGGACACCAACTAGGCAACCCCACACCAAGAGGCTACTCTCACAACAGCTGCATCAGGTCTGCCTGCAGCATTAGTACACATGATAGTAAGCGAATTAAGTGTCACTGGAACAGTCATCGAGGTGACTACAGACTAGGCTTGTCTCCTTTACATATCTACTCATCTAAACACAGGGGCTGTATTTCAATGAGCAAGCCCATACAGACACTGTAACTTTGAGATAAGGCTCCACAGTGAGTATCTGTAGGTGCCTTCATTAGAGCAACCAAAAAAAAAAAAAACCTGCTAATGCAACCAGGAAAAAAAACCATTAAGTGCCAGAAATACAATGTGGCTTTTGGGGCTTTGGACACCAAGTAGAGAAATCAAATTGTCCAGGTAGAAGAGCTAAGAGCACAGCAGCCCCTTCTACCCCAGCGTTCCAGGCCCCCTGCAGATCTTCCTGTTCTTGTGCAGATCTGCAATACCCAGAAATGGGAAAATACCAAGTGCAGTCAAACCCTCAGCGATGCCATTTCATGAGAAAGCAGGAGGCATTCCTTTCACACCCAGCTGGGTGCCTGAGCAGAAAGCTTACCCCATCTGGTAGTGCTCTCCAGCATACAGCACTCACAAACTCATTTGTGTCATCTTCTTTCCGGTCCTTGTCCAGGACACTTTTGACTGTATCAAACTTGAATGTCAGCAGTGTTTTTGAGAGGCCCTTATAGTATAGGTAAAGGGAATTATTTTCACTTCCTAGAAATAAGAAAACATACAAGATTAGGTTCTGGTAGCAGGAATGGAAATACAGCTTCTTAGCTCTTTCATTGTTGAAGACAAGACCAGACATCTACTTGTAGCTATCAACACACTAGTGGTACCTTGACAACTAGGAGCACTCCATAGGAAACTTTTGAGATGCTTAATAACAGGACCAGGTTTTATTACATCTGCGATATGCAGGGAACCTGCTAAACAGACAGGATCCCAACCATCTCCCCATCGCTTCCTTCAGGAAGAGCATTTTGAACAGAGCATCTACACTCCCACGTGAAACTGGGCTGCTCCCAGCCTGCTCAGCGTTACCGAGGCAGGTAGCACTGTCACAGTTTTGCTTGCTGTAATCAAGTATGACAGTTTGGTCTGTGGAGGTTTAAGTAAGAGAGAGCAGACAGCAAGCAGGCTTTATTTAGAAATCCATCCCAATTTCTGCCTTGCAAGCTGTAAGGAGATCAGAGAATACACAAGCTGAGGTCCTCCCTTCAGTGCTGGCACAGCTGTCCTGCTCATTCCACAGCTATCAGCCTGTCACTGCTTCTCCCACCAAGACCTGTGGATTTACAGAGGTTCAACAGGCCAACTTAAGCAGTGAAGGGACAGAAATAGCTGAAGCTGTAACTGCCTGAAGATGAGTCAGTCTTCTAGGGATCTGTTCATGAGAACACTACTGCTTTGCCATGCAGAATGTGGTACTAAGTGACAAGTACAGGACCCTTGTGTGGTCCAGGCTACTGCCCTTCCTTAGAAAGATGAGAAGGGGTGTCAGCTGATAAACTTGAAAAACTTAAGTCATATAAATAAAAACTCCAATAGTGGCTGAGTTTTGGTGACGGTCTGAATCATCATATACAAAGAACTCATCTGAAACAGGAGGAAACCAACTACAGAACCCCTTAGCTTATGGCTCCTTACACCATTCCCTGAGAAAGGAAGGAGGGCGGAAGTTCAGATTAATCCTCTTGAAAAGCCTATGTAGCTGGTGTGCTTTGCAACTGGAGAGGCTCCAGCCCCGAGGAGCCCCATTAGTGTTTGTCGGGGGGGCTGCTCTACTCACCACAGGCGATGTAGTCTCCATTGGATGCAAGCCCTACAAAATTCTTCTCATTGATGTGACCCTTGAAGGAGCGCAAGCAGTGAGGCTTCCCTACGTTCCACAGCTTCAGCTGACTGTCTGTTGACCTGAAAAACAATATCTGATGTTACCCTGCTGCCATATGGCAGGAATTCCTTGCTTGCAACCGTGCTCCTTAACACCCTACTTGCAAGGTAAACATAGGAAGTCTCAGTGCACTCCAGGAGATTTAACCTGCTTTCAATCATATGCAACTCAGCTTGAGCTTGAAAAGGTATAGAATTATTTCAGAAGCCTGTCAAAACGCATTATGTTTGAAGAAAAACAAAACAAACCCCAGCAACTTCCCTCAAGTATTACTCTACCTTCCTCCTATCAACTGCAGAGTCCTTCACTGAACTGTACAGCCTTTGAGCCATCACTACCTTCTCCAGATCCAAGATACAATGAGGTTTGTTTTTTTTTTTTTTGTTAAAACCTCTGGACCACAGACAAAATCTGTTCCCTTCTCCATGCTGACTGCAATTCTCATTCATGCCTTTACAGGACATGAGTCTCCTCCCCCTCCAGCTGCCCTGAAAGCACGTTCCCCTCCTCCTGCCCAATACTAAACAGCCACATATAAAAAATGGTGGGGGCTCAGAGCTGGTATTAGCATTAAATTGATGTGGTTTTCTCACATGTAATTCAGGCTGCATGGATACAGACCTCAAACTTCCACTTTTTTCGCCTTGGAAGCCAAGTTAAACATTACTATTTAAAATATGCAAACTCTGTTGGGATTAAATCAAAATTGATGTTTTCCATTGTTCCCCCACATGCAAACACATCTGCCTTTAAAGTGTTTTTTCTATGTATTGTGAGCAAACACTTTCCCTTTGACAAAAGAAAGTAGTTGAAGATCTGCCTGGCAGATCTTAACCAAAATAGGAAGATCCCAGGTTTCCAGGGGATAGAGGATTAATTTCTTCCCCCAAACCTGAGGGGCCATGAGCCTCTCTCACTTCACAGGTGTTGTCCTCCAGCAATTGCCAGGCTCCGATATTCTAGAATTCACTGGCTTACAGTGACATGCTCCACAGTACAGGAACAATTACTGATGCAGTGGGGCTAGAGCCCCATGAAGCCACCCTTGAGGAAAGCAGCAGTGATGTTCACATCTTAAATTTGAAAGAGAACAGTGGCAGGACCCATCAACCTCTTGGGTGGGAGGAAGGAGAGGCAGGCAGTGCTCCCCCTCATAGAGGTTGTGTCACCCAACATTGCTGCTTTCTGATTATTTGGAGTTGAAGAGGAAAAAAAAGACACCATCGAATATTACCAATGATTTAAGACATTAGCCTTGCAGCAATCATATATACATAAAAATACAGCACAAAAGAGGAGAGATGCATCTCATGCTTCACCACAAAAACCTTATCGCAGTCCTCAATGGCAGCTGGAATGACAAGGGAGCGACAAGGCAGCTGCAGCAAGATTTGTTAGTCATTTGTAATAATACTATAAGGTCAGATCTGAAGAAAGGTATGAACTTGATTTGTAATACTGTGGCTTAAGGCACACTCCTCATCCCAGGTCCTGACCAGAGTCGCCTAAACCAGAGTATTCAGCTTCTCAGCCCAAAGGTTGTTCCACATCTATCTCCATCCTGGATGCTCGCTCTCCTTTCCCTGCTCTAATCCTGACCAGTACATAGCTCATAAGGACAAAAAGTAGCACAGACTACAGCTTTTTTGGTCCACAAATACAGGGTGGTGTCTTCTATGCTATCAGAGCAGCCGTATTTTTAAAACACTGCTTTTAAAAGCTTCAGAGCTGCTTGGAAACTAAACTTTTCTGAAGGCAGGGCAAAGCAGCAAAAGACTAATCCCTGGTCTACAAGCTGTCAGATTCCTGTGACAGCTTCTGCTATTAGCTAACACATTGAGATGCCCTCACATGTATAGGCACTTAACCTCTATATTTTAGTAGCATGCATTCTAGATCTCTTCATTAAAATAAAAACACTTAAAGCCTGTTACTAATGGAATGCTTTTACTGTTAACAGATTCCCACCAAGCTCTAGCCATGTTTTCACTGTTTAGGGTAAGAATGGCATAAAGAAGGAAAATATCTGCCACTGGACCACCAGGAAGAGGAGAAGGACAAAGATTCTGCTGGTTATACACTGCTCTTCTGGTTTCATGCCCTCACCAAAAAACCAAAGCATCATGGATGCACCACCCTGCTAAAGCTGTCTCCGTAAATCAGCGCTGCAATCAATGTGTTGTGCTAAATACCAGGCAGTTTGGAACACCCTTGAGGTCAAAACCTAGCTCTACAAAGCAAAGAGAAAATCAGCACAATCTATAAAACTGCTTTAGCTAGAAGCCTAGAGAATCTGAATATACATATAATTCTTAGAAGAAATCAGTGCTTGATTTTGGGGACCATTTCTGCTGTCTCCTTTCCTCGATTTGCAAGAGAAAGACATGAAGAATAACCTGCTCGCTCTGACATTTCTTTCTGTTCACTCACAAAAAGATAGGTGAACCATCCAGTTCATCCCCTCACCCTGTTGTTGCCTGTCCAGCTCTATCAATATTCCTCCCAGGACTGTGAAATAAGCTCTCTCATATGGTCAGCTGAAGCAGGACAGGACCATTCTGTCCTGAAATATCCCCCAAATGATGCTCTATTTGATCATGACGATAAAACATTCCCAGCCTCCTCCTGCTTCTACTGAACAATTTTCTTCTTACCCAGATTTTGTTCAAAGCATTAAATTTAACTTTTTTTTCCTGTGTTTTAGGTATGAATTTGTACCCTTATAGAGTTACAATGTTAATGGAAATAAGAGGAGAGGAGCTAATGTAATATAAACAATACTCAAAGCCACCAGGGAATCCTCCATCATACTCAGCCCAGAGTAACTCACTAGCAGCCTGAACACACCTCAAGATGCTCTGCTTTGGCTCCAGGCTTCTAGAGCAAGCTGTGGAAGAACACAGGACAGAGCGAAGCTAGATAATCATCAGCTTGGTACAAGGCAGCAGGAGTAGCTTCTGGGACTAGGATCTACCCTCGAGATCCATCCCTGCTGCCCTCTGTTGTTAAACACAAACGTGTTGAGATCAAAGCTTCCCCTGCAGCCCCCCCAAAGTTGCTTGCATTTTCCCCACTGTGTAAGGGTGTCACCTCTGGTTCATTGAAGAAGTTTGCAGACACTCATTTAAAGCTTTTGCTACATGATCTGACAGACATGCTCATTCCTATGCAACTGAAAAACTACTTAAACTGAGGCAGCCACATCTGGCCACAGAACTGAGAATATGTAGAATATTCAGGTTCTCCAGAACAGACCTTCTGGGCCTAGCCTGGCTGAAAAGCTGCATGCCATTAGGACCACTAAACACAACAACTTCTCCTTGACTACCTTCTAACTCAAGTATAATCCCAAAAAGGGCCTTCACAGCACAGATGAATAAATTACCAGAAAACAGATCAGTCAGTCCTACTCGAGGTGCTTTCAGGCTGGGGCTAAAGCTCCTCTTCAGACATAGCAGTACCATTTGATCTCTTCTGTCACTCATCAGCTGCATTCTACTACAGATTGGCATCTTCAGGGCTCTGCCAGCAGCTTTCTCTACAGCAGAGCTCTGGTCAGAAATACCCTCAGCACACACAGCCCTTTGAAAAAGGACCTGCAGCTTCCTAAATCCAGGGTCTGCATCTAATTGTCTTCATGTTCCTCTTAAGCATTTTAGCATCACAAGACAGAGCAGAGCCAAGTGACACCCAGAATATATTTCTATTTTTGTCTTAGAAAAAAAAAAAGGCAAAAGAAGAAGAAGAAAAAAAAAGCAACGATCAGCTTCCCAAAAGCACAGCAGTTAGCGAGCACACCCACCCACGCCGGTGAACTCACACGACGGCCCTGGAGAGTGCTAGAAAGAGAGGGCTACAAAGTTTTTTAGCCTAGATAAAAGGCAATACTTACGCAGAGACTATTTCTTCCCCGCTCACAAATTTTGCGTAGGAGACTGCCTTGCGATGCCCTTTGAACACCATGATTGGCTGCTTAGTGTTGCGAAGATCGTAGTAGTGAACACAGTGATCTGGAGGCGAGGAAGAGAAGGGGAAATGTTTCATCAATTGGGAAGGAAGCTTGGGACCTCTAACAGTCAGCTCGCAATAAAAGCCCTGCCTGAAGCTTCCACATCCCACTGAAAGACTCATTTAGGATAAACCATCTGCATTAGAGCAAAGAAATCTTTAAGCAGGCTTCTTAAAATGACCCCAAATCTCAGTCTGGAAGGGTCAAAGCAGCCTCTCAGAGATTCAGCAAGGGAAAAAGGTGCATTCACATGCGTGCACATGCATGTGTCCTCTGCAAACCCCACCTGACCCATGTGCAAGCCAGCAGCTAAAATGACTCTCGTGTCTCCTGCCTGCTTTCCTGCCTCCCTGCCTGGCCTCTCCAACTGCCACTTTTCATTCCCTGCACCCCCTTCTCCTTCCTTGAGCTGTCCCCTCTTGGAAAACTGTTGGAGAACTCACATCAAGAACTCATTCTGTTTGCTACTTAAATTGGACTGCAGAAAATTGGGATTAAACTTCTCATGCTTACTCTAAATGGGTAACCTCCACACTATTTTTTTGTCTTCTCTCCTTTGATTTTATTACCAATTGAGAGAGAATTAGCATTTTTGCTAATAAGAGAATCAACTAAATTCCAGCTATTCTTAAGATTTAATTCACAGATGTGCTGCAGCGCCATAACCACATAAAAGGGATCGCAACAGAATTAGCAATGTTTTATTTTCTGCACAGCTAAATGTCAATTCCTGAGAAGACAGAAAAATAAGACTCGAAAACCCCATGAGACCCAAGCCCCAAACACCCCCAGAGCTCTTTCCATCTCAACAAGGTTAATAAGCTTCTCCCTTCCCGACTTTCAGCCTTTAATGCTGAAATTCATTTAATTATGTCCTGCTATTCTGGAAGTGCAGGGAGGGAAGGCCATGTACATGCAAGGAAACCAAGCCGGACGCTTTCTCACCAAGCAACTTGCAATACTCAGACGTCAGCTGAAAACTGCTCTGACCCTCCTCCCACTGAAATAACACCCCACCAATGGAAGCTTATCACAAAGATTACTTAGAAATGAATTTAAATGGCAACAGCTACAGTTATTTTTGTATTTGTGCAGCGTTTCAAAGCAGGGCTCTCAGCCGTACACACACCACCCAGCTGTCTCCAAATCCCATGTGGTTGGAGAGATAACTGGATTTACATCGATCAGGCTAGAGCAACTGCCATCAGACCGGCAAGGGGAGCTTCTCTGTAGTAGTAATGGGCTAATTGGTGGCTGGGGCACAATATGGGGGGGGGCTGTTTCAGTAAAACAAGGCAAACAGGCAAGTCACTCTCCCTCCAACTGCTTCCAGCATCTTGATTTCTGCAGAAGATGATGTGTTGAGACTTTTCCAGTAAGAGGTTTCTGGCTTTCTCTCCTAAAGGCAGACACTCCAAGTAGCCACATCAAGTTTTCTCCACCACTTACCACCAAAGCGTTGATTTGCCACGTGTTGAAACCCAGCAGCTATTGCACCCATTACTGCTAACACTGAAATGCTGGGAAACACTTTACCTCCAAGCACTCTTTCAAAATGCTCACCACCAAATCTACATGGCTTTGAAATCCCTCCAAGAATAGGGACTCTACTACTGCCCTGGGCAGCTTGGTCTAGGCCTTGACAACCCTTTCTGGGAAGAAATTTTTCCTCATGTCTGACCTAAACCTCTCTTGGTGCAACCTGAGGCTGTTTTCTCTCATCCTGTTTGCTTGCTCCTTGGGAGAGGAGACCAACCCTCACCTGGATCCAGCCTCCTTTTGGGGAGTTGAGAGTGAGGATGGTCTACCCCTGAGCCTCCTTTTCTCGAGGCCAAACAACCTGCTGTCCTCAGGAACCGTCCCTCAGCTGATCCTCATCAGACTTGTGCTCTAGACCCTTCACCAGCTTACTTGTCCATGACATGCTCCAGCCCCTTGCTATCCTTCTTGGAGTGAGGGTCCCAAAACTGAATCCAGAATTTGAGGTGTAGCCTCCACGGTGCCGAGTACAGGAGGCCTTAGGAAGAGTTAACTCAAAGGGGTTAATTTTCAAAGGGACTATGAATTATGCATTAATACTCCTTTGGGGATCCAGGTCCTTTCCATTCCTCTGAAAACTGAAGCCAAAAAGCTCCATGTTTTCTCATCTGAGTGGCATACCTCCTGCGGGAGCTACGAAACAGTTAACTGGCAATTGTTCTTGTAATAAGCAGAATGATTCTAGCAGGGCTTTCTATCAGGAGCCAGTTAGTGGATAAGCCTTTCAAGTCTATTTTTGCTTACAGTTTCAACCTCCTCTCCAGCTGGCCCATCAGTAGGGTACCTTTTGAGCACCAGATTTTATCCTTCAGAGGGTGGCAGGGAAAGGGGTACTTGCGGATGGCTGTGTGAGAACAGCTGGAGTGAGGTGGAGGAGCCATAGTAGTAAAGTCCATTTGCAGAGCAGAGACAAGAAGTTACATTCACCTTCTCAATATTGCAATAAACAGCTCAAAGCCTGCCGGCATCTGGCCCCAGCACCACATGTGCCTCTCAGCATCAGGAGGGCAATCAATCACTGTCTACTCTGATCACAACAAGTCTGGGGGAACAGGCAAGGCCAGGGGCTTCTAAAATTAGCTACTTAATTATTAATTGATTATTTCAGCAGCCAAAGTGTTGGTGCCCAATTGAGGTTGTTGGGTTGTGGGTTTTTTTTTTTTTGGTTGGGGCTTTTTTTTTTTGTGTGTTTTTTTTGTTGTTGTTGGTGGTTTTTTTAATTCAATTGATGCTGCTATTTTTAAGTAGCTACATGAAGAAGAATGCTCACTGCATTCATTAAAACTAGAACAGGTGGTCATGTTTTACCATTAAAGAGAGAGTCTCTCTTGCAGGCCATATGGACTTTCAGAAAACACGATAAAAATGCCATCTGCAGAGGAAGCAGAGCACCCCAATATGATGCTAAATGAGAAAAATACAACTCCCAGGTACCCCAGCAGCAGCCTCATCTGGTGTAGTTTGATGAGCTAAAGTGGTCTGTGATGGGTGGCACCTCAGGCAGGCCAGCAGGTCTGAGGCAAGGTGGCAACTCTCAGTGGTTCTGCTCTGTAACACTCAGAAAATGAGTTAGTCCTAAGAGGCAGCTGAAGGTAAGGGGCAGGGGGTGGGGGGAAGTGGGCATTGAGGGGAATCAAACACTTCCCGAACTCTGCAAGAGCCTGGAAGCTCTTCCAGCATCCCGATACTGGCTCCTGCCCACAACATCCCTGGAAGATCGTGTAGCATACTCCACCACTAGCCACCGATGCACAAGGGTATTTTCTTCTTGTTTTACTCCTCAATCACAAGCATTAAAACCATCACTTAGCAATTTTTTTCCAGCTCTACACTTTCTACCCTGACCAGAAAACTCACTTAGAACAATTTCAATTTGGAAATGACATTTCCACAGTTAAAAGCCTGATGCCAAACCCTTGGGCAGCAACAGCTCACTGCTTTACTTTTTTCCTGTGTTTGAGGCTTAATTGAAATATATATGAGATAATGGGAAAGAACATGTATATATACCATAACAAATTAAACGCTCTGAAGCAATTCTCGTCTAGTTCAATGTCACTGCAGAAGCTGAGCACAACAGAATTCTGCTGCTGTGCTTTCTGAATTCAAATGTTTGCTGGCAGGCCGTACTTCATTATATATATATATTTTTTTTTTTTTTTAAGAGGGATCTCAGAAGGCAAAAAGGACAGCTGAACTCTGCCACTGCTGCTGACAGGTCTCTAACCATAAGCCTGAATATTTAAACACTGCTTTTCCAGAATGCACAAGAATCATTTCCTTCTGTTAAGACACCACCACTTTCACTGTGTGACACGCTGTCTAGTGACAACTGATCAAGAATTCAGCCTTTTCAAACTTCCAGATCTCACCACCTCTTTAGTAACTATAACTCATGACAGCAAAGGATGGCATCCCTCACCAGTCAGGAGCTCATAAATTTGAGAGAGTCCAGCCAGCAGGAATAGGGTGAAAGGGAAGGGTGGATTTTTGATGGACAAGAAGTGATCAGCATGTTCTCAATTTCTGTCCTTGGACTTAGCTTGGTTGCAGGGGTAGGGACACAGCAAACAAACTGATGATGTGGTTGCATAATCTTAGGAAATTAGGTTAAAAAACTTAAAAAGATCTAATGGATCCAGCAAAGTCCATTATTTGCCAAAAATTCTCTTTCTTAACACTTAGATTTGTTAATAAAATGCACAAAAGTGCCACTTAGATCCTAACAAGTCTATGGGTCCGGATGGGTTTCATCCTAGGGTGCTTAGGGAGTTGCCAAGGCTGCTCTCCATCATTTATGACCAGTCCTAGCTAACCAGGGAGGTCCCTGATGACTGGAGGTTGGCGAATGTGACACCCATCCACAAGAAGGGCAGGAAGGAGGATCCAGAAAACTATAGGCCTCTCAGCCTGACCTCGGTGCCTGGCAAGGTTAGGGAGCAGATCATACTGAGTGCCATCAATTGGCACGTACAAGACAACCAGGGGGCTCAGACCCAGCCAACTGGTGTTTAGGAAAGGAAGGTCCTGCCTAATGAATTTGTTTTCCTTCTGTGACTGGGTGACCCGTCTGGTAAACAAGGGAAAGGCTGTTGATGTTGTCTACCTAAATTTCAGCAAAGCTTTTGACAAAGTCTCCCACAGCATCTTCCTGGAAGAGCTGGCAGCCCATGGCTTGGACAGGTGCACCCTGCACTGGGTTAAAAACTGGCTGGACCAGGTACAGAGAGGGGTTGTGAATGGTGCCACATCCAGTTGGTGTCAGGTGACCAGTGGTGTCCTCCAGGGATCAGTACTGGGCCCAGTTCTATTCAACATCTCTACTGATGACCTGGGTGAGGGGATCGAGCGTACCATTAGTAAATTTGCAGATGACACTAAGTTGGGGGCAAGTGTCAATCTGCTGGAGAGTCAGGAGATGCTGCAGACAGACCTGGACAGGCTGAGTCAATGGGCTGAGGCCACTAATAGGAGGTTTAACAAGACCAAGTGCAGAGCCCTACACTTTGGCCACAGTAACCCCCTGCAGGGCTACAGACTGGGGATGAGTGGCTGGAGAGCAGCCTGGCAGAGAGGGACCTGGGAGAACTCGTTGATTACCTGCTAC
>JANIJG010013651.1:17158-27687 GCA_024611175.1 Megaceryle torquata
TTGGAGAATAGGAGACTCAGGGGGACCTTATCACTTTCTACAGCTACCTGAAAGGAAGCTGTAGTCAGGTGGGGGTCAGGCTCTTCCCCCAGGCAACTGGTGACAGGACAGGAGAGCAGGGCCTGAAGCTGCACCAGGGGAGGTTTAGGTTGGATCTTAGGAAGTACTTCCTCAGAGAAAGGGTGAATAGACACTGGAATGGACTGCCCAGGGAGGTGCTGGAGTTGCCATCCTTGGAGGTGTTTAAGGAAAGATTGGATGTAGCTCATAGTGACGTGGTCTAGAGAGAACTTAGTGTGGCCTTTCAGTACTTTCAGAGACCTGTCAGAAAGATGGGGACGGATGTTTTAGCAGGGCCTGCTGTGATAAGACAAGGGGTGATGTTTTAAACAAAGAGGGAGATTTAGACTGAAGAGAAGGAAGACATTTTTTACACTGACGGTTATGAGACCCTGGCTCAGGTTGCCCAGAAAGGTGTCAGATGCCCCATCCCTGGAACCTCACCCAGGTGAGGGTGGTCAGGGCTCTGAACGACCTGCTTGAGTTGCAGATGTACCAGCTCCCCTGATGACCTTGAAAGGTCCCTTCGAACCCAAACCATTCTGTGATTCTGTGAAAACATCTGTTGTAAAGCTCTTACAGCATGTACTGATGAGCAACAGCTCTGGAAAGAGTAGGTGATGGTTAGGAAAGAGCATCATGCAGCAGCAGTTTGTTTCAGTACATCCAGGGAAGCAGCGCACACAAGCTAAGAAGCATAGCAATTTAACTCTGCAGGTACCCAGCAACTCCCAGGAATATTCATCTTCCAGGTCATATACTTCACCCACCTTCATGACAAACATTAACCAGTCTATGGCATAAGCTACCTGGGAACCACCACATCACACCCTCCCCCACCCAGGCTTTTTTCAACCAAAATCCACTTATTTGAAGGGATATCAAGCCAAGAACAGCAAAACAAAATTCACCTGCAATGCAACAGTTTTATATTCAGTGGATGTAACAACTAAAAAGCCCCAAGAGCTGCATACAAAGGTTCCGTGGCTCTCCTCTGGAAGACTGAATTGCTGGAGAATCAATGACCATTTTTCTCATTTTGATCATTTAGAAAGGCGTATTTCTCAACTGTTCAATATTTAGATTATTGATCCATTCAAAAACTAAGTAATTTACATTGCTCTCTGATTTTTCAGTGCTTACAGACTTGAGAATTTAAGTGGTGCTGATGGCTACATGTCAGATACTACACGCAAGGATGCCCATATTCAAACCAAAGTTGTGGGGGAGCTAGATAATAATTAGGTGGTCTGTTACAAGCTTCTGCCATCAAAGTCCATTTTGGACTTTCATTTAAAAAAAAAAAAAGAAGATCTTCAATAGCAACATAGAGGTGTCAAATTAATTTCCTGTATTAATGCCACAGCTATAGCCTGCCTTGTGCTAAAGCTGTTCTACCAAAATTGAAGCCCAGGCTAAAGTGTAACCTTTAAGTGGGCTTCTCGTGCTGTTTTGACCATGATTATCCGATTTGTTGCATCTAGTAACTCCAAGTCCTCAGCTGATGATTCCTTCAGCTAGGTCTATCTGTTTTCATCCATATGAACTTCAAGCTTAGATCAAGGCTGCCTGTTTTCACCAGTGAAACTCCGTACATCAGGACTAAGATTAAGAGACATTTACAGTCTGAGGGATGTATTTAAGTGACTTGTTCAACAAGATTTTAACCAAGTCAGAGCAAGTTTGGTGCAAGATACCTCTGCTCACCTGCAATTAGGTTATCCTAAAGAAACTAAAAAAGCAACAAAATAGAAGGGCACCAAAAATCCCTCAAAATATCTTTAGTCAGAAAAGAAGAGAGGCATGATTTTCTGGTGTTTGATTACATTGCTACTTTCATTGGTTAAAAAAGTTATTTCAAGAGATCCTGAAGAAAGCCCCTATTACTTAATACACAATGGAGGGGTTAGCCCAAATCCAATTCTTTATATTTAAAGATAGACTCATTGAGTCGTTGGGTTTGGAAAGGACCTTTCAAGATCATCCAGTCCAACAACCCCCTACAGGGAGCACGGATATCTGCAACTTCAGCAGGTTACAGCCTCAGCCTACCTCACCTGGAATGGTTCCAGGGATGGGGCAGCGACCACCTCTCTGGGAAACCTGGGCCAGGGTCTCACCACCCTCAGCACCAACAATTTCTTCCTTCTCTTCAGTCTAAATCTCCCTCTTTCAATTTAAAACCATCACCCCTTGTCCTGTCACAACAGGCCCTGATAAAAATTATGTCCCCATCTTTCCGACAGGCCCCTTGAAGTACTGAAAAGCTGTGAGAAGGTCTCTATGGAGCCTCCTCTTCTCAAGCTCAACTCTCTCAGCCTGGCCTCACTGCAGAGGGGTTCCAGCCCTCCCATCATTGCTGTGGCCTCCTCTGGCCCAGCTCCAACAGGTCCATGTCTCTCCTCTACTGAGGACTCCAGAGATGGACTCAGCACTGCAGGGAGAGGGGTCTCCCCAGAGCAGAATCCCCTCCTCATCCCACTGTCCACACTGCTGGGGATGCAGCCCAGATGTAAGCAAGATTACTCAGCACACAGAGTGGCCTGAAAGAAGCCTTCAGAAATACCTAGAATTGTATTTAAGTAACTTGTTTAGCAGGATGATATAACCATATCCTTATGCCTTCAAGTGTCCAGAGCCCCAGAGTTCAAAGCAAAGCTTGTGTTGCAGGTGTCTCAGTGACAGGAAAGCATACACACTGTCATTCCCCCAAGTGGCACACCATGAAGGAGAGCACAAACCACCTTCAGGAATTTTTGTTGAACACAGATTAACAGGAAGTAGAGGAACAGAAATTTAACATCAAGATGGGTTAACCAAAAGTCTCTTTTTCAGCCAGGCTCAGTGTGATTTCTTGCCATAAAAAGGAAGCTTGCATCCTCAGAAGTAAAGCCTTTGGCTAGACTAAATATGGAAACAGAAATGGGAGGCTCACATTCAACCTCAGTTTTCACTGTTCAAAACTTTTCTTCCGTTAGTGAAGAGAAAGAGGAAGGAGATAAAAAGGGACAACATCCTCATTTAAAAATAAACTCAAATCAACAGTAGTACTACAGTGTATTGTACTGCAGTACACTGAAGATGACTTGGCACATTAGATGCTTCAGTCCTTACAGAAACCTGAACAAGGGCCAGATAAACAAGTGCTGCTCTTTCTCCAAAACCCAAGAGAAAACAGACAGATGCTATTGCAACCCAAACCTTGAAGACAGAGTCCTCTAAAATAGTTTTCCTATAATTTCAGAGGAGACCTACAAAAGCCTCAGCACTCTTCACCTTGAAGCCATCTAAAAAGCTGCATACTAATAAAAAAAGCTGTTGTTAAGAAAGTGGAACTTCTCCAGTGGATCTTCTACACACCCCCACACCAGGAAAGAGAGCTTCCCATAACAGCAGTAGTATCATGAAAGGTTGGTCAAAAGACAACTCTGCATTTAATTATGAAGAAGCACAAACAAACTTAATCCTATGCAGAGTACAGTTTCTGTTTAAAATTCATTTTTACTCAAGGACTCTACAAGTCATAGAATAATGCAAGTTGGAAGGGACCTCTGGAATCCCGACAGTCTGACTTCCTACTCAAGAAAGGGACAACTGAAAAGTTGGATTCAACTTCCAAGTTAAATAATTGTGTTCGAGGGTCCTACTCAGTCAAGCTCTGAGCATTTCCAAAACAGAGATTCTGTAAACTCGTCCCTCATCTTAGCTGCCTTGAGAAGTGCTCTTAGATGAAAGGATTAGGGAGAATTTTTTTTCAGATCCAAATTTACTTAAGCTATTTGCTATTGACAGAAGAAAAGAAAGGCATTAGCCCACCTCTCAGCATTACAGCACTGGTGTCTAGGCTGTGTTTTGCTGCATGAGTGTCTGGTTTCTCAGATCTTTCAGGTTTTGTCTACATACTCCCACATGATGGGGGTGGCATGAAGCACTGCCATCCAACCTTAGCTCTCCTTTAATTCTTATTTTCTTACTAGTTAAAAGACAGAAAAATCAGAGAACTCTTGAAGTTTAACTGTTGCCAAGCCTGTAATACTAAACTACACTTGGAGATCTTCCTATGAGTGAGGTGGCTGTGTTCAAAAAGTTTAAGGTGGAGATTTCACCTCCCCTGTGGCAGAGAGGCAGGCTGGAATATGAACATCCATATGTGGGTCTTGCTCTGAAGAGAGGACTGGGGACATGGGACAGTTGAACATTCCGTCTTTGGGAATAATTCAACTCAACAAGACAAGAGAATCTTCATGAAGGGATCACAAAAATAGGACTATTTTTCATCTTAGGTCTCTTGTAGGGCAGCAGAGTGTATGGATGATAAAAAGGATCTTTATTATAGCAAGAGAAATGCAAGGTGGCATTTGGGCATTCAACAAAGAATGGTGAGAATGCCTACCAGCCAACAAAACACTATAAAGTGATTTATTTCACTTAACGGAGTAATACCAGGATGGGATGTGATCACTGCAGGCTTTGGCCTATCACAAGGCATTTTGAGGAGAGAAGACAGTATGATAGTTTCCATTACATAAAAGAAATAGGTGCTTTGGGGAAAGTGAAAAGCTGACAATACATTAGGGATGGAAAACAAAGTGGACTTGAATTCAAGTGAACAAAGCCCTGCACCAAAAATTAGCACAAGAGTTTTCTGAAGAAGTTAGATAATATTGACAACAGTGAGTTGACATCAGTGCCCTCTTTATAAACTATTTCCCTTACTGTAAGGAAGGAGATTAAAAATGGATTTGATACAGCCTGAAGCAAAGAATCTTTGATAGACAAAACCATCCGAAGCATTTTGCTGAAGAACGCAGTATGCTGTTTTCCACTTGCAGCATGACAAATCACATGAGGAAGAGACAGCAGAAATAAATCCATTTCACTCCAGCATCTCCCTGTAGAACACTGCAGCACAGGTAAAGCTAATTGGGATTTTTTTTTTTTCTTTCTATACTGTCCCTTCAAAAACAAAACCAAACCAACAAAAAGCAAACAAAAAACCCTAAACAAAACAAAACCAAACCCAACAAGAAAATGTTATCCCAACAGCCACTGTTACAAGCACATTAAAATGTTTGCTGGATATGTGTTTGTATTCACAAGTGTCTGTCCCAGCAGAAACTGCAAGTGCTTTGTTTCTATAACTAAGACAAAATTACCAATTTGATGCATTCGCTTTTTCCTCCTCTTTTTACCTGGAGTTTCCTCTGCAGTAAGGAACAGTTTTTCTCTGAATAACCATTTTCTGTTGCCCTGGAGGAATCTCAGCAATGTCCTCCAGAAGCAACACTCCAGACCACAACAGCAAACTGGAACAATGCCCTTATTTTGTATTTCATGTGTGTGCCCGAGATGATTTAGGATGCAGCGCTTCATTCATGTTTGCTTTTGGAGTTCTGTCTAGACAAGTGGTCTCACACAGCATCATACCAGACTCCCTGGGAGCTCCTGCACACCCTGTCTTCACAGCTGTCAAACATTCAATGGTCATCTGAAAAGGGACTAGACTTTGGGAAAGTACCGAATAGATATTTTCCCTGCAGGTCAAAGCCAGCCCCCACGTGCTCTTCCCTTACAGCATGCGCTGAAGACTCTAAGGTTAAGCAAAGACTGTATGTTTTATTTTGCTGGTGGCAAAACCTTTAAAAAGCAAAATAAAAAAAAACAACCCCCAACAAAAGCCCTTTCAAGTGAGGAAGCCTCACAGCCCAGGATGTTAACAAGGAGATGAGAGGAAGTTTCTACCGCAGAGGAAGGCACATGGGTATTTGGGGATGACAACTCAATCTCATTTTCCTACACTGCAATACTGCTGATTGGCAACAGCCTCTAAAAATCATATTCAGAGAGTCCAATACAAATCCAACCTCAAAAGAAATCGTACTTAGGGAATCCAACATAAATGCAGCTCAGGTTTTCATTTAGATGAAGGAAGAGCTCAGGCATTACCCTTCTTCTCAAAGCTAAGTGTTCTGCTTAGGAGTCTGGATGCAAAGGAAGCAACATGAGAAAGGTCCAACCCATGAAAACTCAATTAAAGAGAGCTGAGCTTAGATTCAACACATCTGGTAGCCTCAGTTTAATCTGTCAAAACCAATAGCACAATAAACCATTTCTACCTTTTTTTCTATCAAGGAAAGGCTCAGGGATGTGACAGCAGAAGGTTTCAGGTTAGCACCCAAAATATTTTGACAGAGCTCTGCAGGGAAGACTATAACTGCCTCAGCCAGTGATTTTAATTTCTTACTAGCACTAAGTGGAATTTTTTTTAAATGTATATCAACACTAGTATTTCACTAAAGATCTATATCTCCCTCTGCTGAACAGATGAAGGGAACAGCAGCCTTGATGGGAACTGCCAACTGGGTTTTTAACCTTTGTATTCGATAGATTCCCTATAGCTTGAAGTTACAGATGACATTTGCCGGGTTATGGATAATGGTCTTTACACACTGGGGACATTTTTTACTGACTTGTCTAAAGCTTGTGACACAGCAGCCCATAAAACCTCTACCCTAAATAACTTGCCTTACACTAAGGAGAGAAGGAGGAGACATAAAACATTAGAGATCTTTATCAGTTGAGAAAAGGGCTCTGATGGGAGGGGGAAGCAAAGCAGATTTCTCTAGAACTCCTTTGAAACTTTGCCCTTTATGGTTTTAGAGAGTTACAGAGATTTCTCACAGGAATAAGAGATAGATAGGTTTTGTGCAATTCAAAGATTGCCTTCTATTAGACTGTTGGAGAAACAAAATATTCAGTACACATAAGGAAGATTTACTAATGCTACAAAATCCAATGAAGAAATAACAGCAACCTGCAGCTTTAGAAGGAATTCATTCTTATGTCTGGAAGAGAAAAACATAGAACTGCGTACTGTTTAGACTCTTAATCTGTTCTCACCGACTGTGTAACAGGTATGAACTCTGCATGCACTAGTACATGTAGGCTGATGTCCAAACTAAGTTTTACAACACCTAGAATATGCAAAGAGTGGCCAGTTTATAGTAAAAGGTGCTTCAACTCATGTTATCTAAATGGACTGCATCTCAGAAGACCTGAAACTTTTCACATGAGCACCAGGAATTTGTACAAATGAGTGTTGTATTTACCTATCAAAGCCAAAAGTACCACCTCATTTGCTGAACAGATCTCTTCTAATTCACTTACTGCATACAGTATTTATTCTTACTGCAAAGCCATGCCAGCTCTGGTTCTTGAATGACTTCAAGTTGTGCATGCCATGGAGCTGTGATGGAGGGAAAGGGCAGCACAGTCAAGACTGCCAGGGACCACATGCTCCAGGAGGTCACAGTCACGTAGCTAAGGGCTTGAGACATTAAGGAACACAGATATGGAAAGGAACATCCTCTCCAAGATTTCAGGAGTGCATTTATAAAGCAATATCTTTAAGATCTGTCATATCAGCCAATAGCATACAAAAAAGAACCAAACAGGCTTAAGAACAGTCAAGCTGGCTCTAGTGAAATTGCAGGCTGCTGCCTTGTCCAGCAACATGCAGCTGAGGAACTGAGTTTCCTCAATTATCAATCAAACTCAGTTTTGGTCCAAAACTACATTTTACTTCACTAGTGTGAGGAGAGGTAAGGCTTCTTTTACTAGCTTCTGGAGATGGTGATCTAATTCTAATTCTGAACTGCCCTCAAAACAGACTCCCCTGGAAGAGACAATGGATATTAAATATAGTGTCACAATCTCTAATAGTCAAGCTTCTGACACAACACTTAAACCAAACCCCAAAAGGTATGGTGGATTACACAGACATGGAAATAAGCACAAGAAAGCACAGGACAATCCACACATATGCAATGTGGCAAAGCAGCATGTACACTCTAGCCAGGCAATGGAATACTTCCGGTGAGGAGCGACTAGATTTGTGTACACATCTACAGCCCTACTTTTCATCAGCATCTTGAGAATCAAACAGCTAACAGGGCCCCTTTAAAGGAACTTAGCCCAAACATTCAAAACCTCTTAACCACTTATGCAACGCTTAGAAGCTCAGGTACCATGAAGAGAGGCCTTGGAGATGAGAGCCCACACCACATTTGCCAGGTTCAGATTTTCCCATGCAATGCGGCAATCTTCACCAGTTCACATGGGAAGAGTAGTGTATGGTGTAAAAGTCTAAATGGGCACAGTATCCATATAAAAGGCTGGAACAGTTCATCTAACACAGCAATCTGATCAGGAGCTAACACAAGAAGCCATTACAGAGGATGTCATTCCAATGAGCAATTCCTCTAAATGAGCTACCAGAAAAAAAGGCAGCTTTGGAACTGCCGAGGCTGGGAAGGATTAAACTCTAAGGACTACAGCGACAGCTCATAGCAAGAGCAATTTGGCATTCTGAGGGAAAGATGAATGTCAGAGTTGCCTATCTGTTCCTGAATTTCAAGGCTCATTTCAATTTAAATTTGAATTTTATAACATTGACTAAATGGCTTCTACGTCAGTCGTAAGACAAAATGTTCAGGAAAAGAATATTTAAGCAAACAATTAGCATGCTCATTTCTGCTAATGACAGATTTATCCTTTTCTCCAGAGAATCAAATGGAGCTTTTCAAGTTCATTTTATTCGTTCACTTGTTACTGAAGTGTGACGACCTCCAGGATGAAGGGAGGAAACTCCCGATGGGTCGCTATATTTTTACTCGCCATACATTGCAAACTCTTTATCCAACACAAGTCAGAGGCTATGTTTTCTCCGCAAGTAAAAAAGTTATAGTTGCTTTTAAACTCTGCAGCTTACGTGAACTGTGCATACACAACATGCCCTGCATGCCTCTGAGTGGTTTCATGCCTTTCTACGATTTCCTAGGAAGCAGCTGCAGCATGGAAGACTCTGCAGTGCCTGGCTGGTAGCATCTCTGATAAGCTGCCTGGCCTGCATCTGCACAACTGCAAAAACTATAGTTATAAATAACATGGCATAGTTGCAGTTCTCCCGACTGTCCTGAGCAGAAGCAGAATGTGATCCACCTAACAGTGTGAGAAAGATTGTCCTCACTGGGACAGCAGAAGGTACAGTACAGGGGGGTTGGACTCAATCTTCAGAGATCCCTTTCAACACTTAACATTCTATGATATTTCACTAACATTTACAACCCAGCATCCCATGAAGAGGGATGCCATTTAAGTCAAATCTCCAAGATGCTCTTTTAACTGAAACACTCCCACAAAGCTCAGTGCTTTCCCCGCAGTAAGGACTGTTGGGACAGAAAAAGGATCACAACCACACTGACCAAAAATACTTCAATCAGTTGAAGGTTTTTTGGAGGAAACTGTGCTGTAGATACTTTCAAAGGTTACAATAAATGAAACCTTTGCGATGAATTCTAGAATGAGTTTAAACTGTGAAGGTGAGAAGTATGCACTTCCAAAACATGGCCCTTATCCCCTACTTCCCCTGCCAGTAGCGTCAGAGATCATGGCCTAGAGAAAGATTATTGAACATCCACCAAAAAAGACACACCCAGCAGATGAAGTCCAATACAAGTACTGGGCCAGCCCTGGGCTACTGCATGCCATACCCATTTAATAAAGGCTGAATTTTGAGCACTGTTGTGAAGTTCTTCTACAGCCTTGAAAATAAATAAAAACTTTGTCTGTGCCTTTGAACACTGTGCTCAATTCAAGGTAATCTTGCAGATTAAGCCCGAAGAAGATGCCTAAACTCCACCCTGAACATACCACATATTCATACAAACAGATTCTTTCTGAGTCACTGCAAGTTTTCTGAAGAGCAGAGTACTTCCCCGTGAGAATCCATTAAGGTAAGACCTTGCTTTCAGCTGGAAGACATTAATTCTCTTCAAAAAAGCCACATTGCCATCTTGGTCATTAATATCACATCATTCTTTTGAGCAGAGCAACAAGCCAGGCAAGTCACCCAGATCTGAGGCAGCATGAAAGGATAGCTCTACAGAGAGGTGTTTGGAAAAGAGAAATCACTGCTCTAGCTACTGCAGCAGAAAAATCAATACTTCTCTGGACGAGGATGGTCCCCATAGTGGTTCCACTCGAACCCCAGGTAGATTAACAAAATTGAACAAAGCTGATCAAGAAGCCACATGTGACCTTAAACTGTAAGGGCATCAGGGCAATGCAGAGATCAAAAGGGGTGGGTAAATAATTGCAAATGAAAACAAAGCTGTTGACATAGCAACAGGAGTCCTTCAGCACACCGGATGCTGCGGATCGGTAACGACAGTTTTGTGGCTGTTCAATGAGAGAAAGGCGATAGCGATAAAAGCCAGAGTACAATGCCCTGCTGCAATACTGAAAACAGTGCCCAGGGAAGATCTTTAAATAACATGCAAAACCTGCTGGGGAAGGGCAAAACCGTCTTGGGAGGAAAAACACTGTCCTGGGAAATCACAGGTATCACAGGGTGTCAGGGGTTGGAAGGGACCTTGGAGATCTTCGAGTCCAACCCCCCTGCCAGAGCA
>JANIJG010013651.1:28178-56961 GCA_024611175.1 Megaceryle torquata
CAATACTCCAGGTGAGGTCTCACCAGTGCAGAGTAGAGGGGGAGCAGAACCTCCCTCGATCTGCTGGATATGCTCTTGTTCAGTGTCACTGCACAAGTGGTGAAGGGGATAAGAGAGAAGAGGCAGAGCAAATGAGAAAGGGAAGAAACCCTCAGCATTAGGAGGAAATCTCATGGTGGCTGAGGATTTGCTCCTTTTAAGCTAATGCTGATCTCAATTCAAGCTGCCAAAAGTGCCACTCTGTCTGGGGCTGGCACTGGTGCTTTATGCCACGAGCTGATCCAGAAAAAAAGGCAATTCAGTTTTGGCCACACAATTGCCAGGGTGAAGGAAGAGATGGAAAAGAGAAATTGGGAACGTGTAGGAAGGAGTACAGCATCCCCAGTGAAGGTAAGTCTCAAACTCTGAGGCTGTAAGGAGTAAAACCAGCATAAGCCAGCACTGTCCCCTGTTCTCTCCTCTCTGGTCACTTCATCTGAATCCACACTGTCAAGAGTTTGACACCACAGTGAAGCATTTAGAGACTTGACCAAGGTTAAAACTAATGCAGCAAAATCTCAAGCTCTGACCACATTGCTGCTGTTCTGTTGCTCTCGTCCATCCATCTGTACATGTCTGCTGCTTCCACTTGTTCTGCAAAGCTCCTGGAGAGCAGGTAGTCTCCATCCTGCATCTCTACAGCCCTGAGGAACATCTCGCATCCTCCAGTCCAAAGATTTAGTCCTAGAAGGCTAAAATACAGCATGCAAGAAGATGAGGCATCTAATGTAAGAACTCGGGAATCTGAAGTTGTCCTGACATGACGTCTGTGTAATATATGAGAAAGAAAAGGTCAGTGGTAGCTGCTGACAGCATTACAGCATGCTGGGAATAAAGCATTGCTACTATCAATAGATACGCTTAGCTCACTAGAGTTAGACAGTCTGGTCTCACCCAGACTGCACAACTTGGACATTTGAGCTGCAAACTGCATGCATTTTCTATCTTTTTTTTTTTTTTTTTTTTTTAATAAAAAAAAGGCAATGGTACTGCTGGAAAAATATATGGGTTGAGAGCATCAGTGCTATTGCTGAAGCAGAACAATAACAACTTCAGCCGTGATTTATATAGCTAATTTCAGGATAAAACCCTATCTATTTTTAAAAAGAGGAAAAGACCACAAAATAACCTGATTTTGTATTCGGCAGTGATTACAGTTTATACTGCCCAATGTTTCAACTCAGTAAGCATGCAAATAGAATATTTTATTAAGGTAACAGACAAAAGGGATCTTTTCTTCTTTATGTGCTCTCTCCACCGCAACAGATTTTATCAGGCTGCAGCCAGACTCACTAACTTCCCTCACACCTGAAGGGCCTGTCTGATTTTAAGAGAATTATTTCCCAACCCAAATATCCATTCCTCTCTTCTATAAGCTTTTTTTCTCAGTTTATTGCTCATTTGTTCTGTTTTAAGCTACCAAAATGATCTTTTGGTCATCTAAAAGCTTTCAGAGTGAAGAGCCCAAAAAAGAAGCAAATATATCATCTGTATTAAGATAGTAATCCTAGGATTTGCTTCTATAGTGGCAACTAAACCAGTTTTCTACAGCATCTGAAGCCAACCCAGTATTCTCTACTAAAGGAGAGTGTGTTCCATGTGGAGATACAGTCCAACACCACTTTTGACCACGGCTGCATTTAAATCAAAGCCTCAAAGCAACTCCTTCCATTATCACTACTCATATTTACCAACAGGTACACTGAAGCACAGAGAGTTTGACCAAGGAATCCACACAAATCCAACCACACATCATGTCCTTTCCACAGAACTACAGAAGGGTTTGGGTTGGAAGGGATCTTAATCACTTAGTTCCAGCCCCCCTGCTAAAGGCTAGGACATCTTCCACTAGACCAGGTTGCTCAAAGCCCCATCCAAACTGGTCTTGAATACTTCCAGGGATGGACCATCCACAACTTCTCCAGGCATCCTGTTCCAGTGTCTCACCACCCCCAGAACAAAGAGCTTCCTCATCTAACTCTACCCTCTTTCAGTTTAAAACCATTACCCCTCATCCTCTCCCTACACTCCCTGATGAAGAGTCCCTCCCCAGCTTTTCTGTAGGCCCCCTTTAAGTACTGAAAAGCCACTAAAAGATAAGGTCTCCCCTTTATTCATGCCATGTGTTAGTAGATCTCTGTGGGACTTCAAAGTATCTTCCTATTTTTCTGTACAAAGTAGTTGTTCTTAAACTGGAGAAAGTGAGAGAAAACACAAAGATACATCTCTGAATATTTTACCTGTACGCAATATAGCATCGTGGACAGAGGTGAGCCAACAGTCAGTACTAACAAATGAGAGTGTATATGTGAACTGGAGACAGGGTAGCAAGGACCTTAAGACAGTCCTCCTGTCTCTGTGGAAAATCTAAAGGTGGAACCAGCACAGAGATGCTGATGTAGCTGAACTATTTGATTAGGAAAAAACAGCTCGAAAAGGCATTCTGAGTAGATGGCTGCAAGCGGGCAAAGATGCATTTTGTCAAGGGCAGAGGAAAATGTCTCCTTAAGCAAGATGTGAAAGAATAAGACCTTACAGAAAGGTGTTTCAGCTGTATAGATAGTTAAGAAAGATCCCAAAGAGAAAATAAAAACAGGAAATGAAAATTGACAAAAATGATCATAATTTCAAAATACACTGAAAACAATTTATAGATTTTCAGTCAAAATTACATTGCTGTTCTGCATACAGAGAAGGGGGGAACTGAAACACGTATGTTTAGCAATTTAACTGTATATTAAATCAACTACATCCTTTTGTATCTCAAAATACTGGGTACCAGTATTTGTAGCCCTCCACAAACCATTTCATCAATTGCTTACTTCATAAAGTCTTAAACTATAAATATATAAACACACACAAGTAGTCACATAAATAGCATTAAGTCCTATCAAATCAACAAATAGAACACGAGTACTCAGAGGAGCAGCACTTCTGCCTAAATACTGTACAGAATTGGGCACACGATGCTAGGAAGTCTGGACTCTTCTACCATCACCTAAATCACTGATTAAGTAACTGAAACAATTTTCAAACTGGAAGTCTTCTTAGCATGTGAACGAGCCAAGGGAGAGAGCGGGAACAGCTTTCTAACAATCATCCACTACACTGGTCACTGAATTAGTGTTTAGTGGTTTGCACTGCTCATCTTTATGTCTACTGGGGGCAAGCAGTAGTCCAGCCAGTGTGCCCAATCTGCCTTTTTTTTTTTTTTTTAAGTGCTACTCAAGGAAACCAGCATTGACTTGTCCTTTATTAATTGTATACCCCACGTGACAAATCACACTAGTTAAAAGATTGCTTTTTCCATAGACTAAATGAAATGATTAAACAAGACTAACTGAAAGTGATAGAGGAGGAAAAAAAATCTTTGTGTCCATCATAACCCCTTAAACAGGACTGGTTTACTATATGGTCTACAAAATTAGACACTAACTACTTTCTTTGCTCTGATTTTTTTGTAGGAGGTCTGAAGTAACAGTTTTCAAGACTCTGGTATTTCTTTTAATTTCATATACCATTTTTTCACATGTACAGCTGAAAGATCAATTAGAATTCCTTTGTGGGAAGTCATTCCCATCAGTTCAATTACTCCACGTAATTGTTTCAGCAATCATGGTTAAATATCCATTTTAATTTTTATTTAGAGACTCAATTACCAAGCATCAAGCAGATGCAAACACTTTTAAAATTTTATCTTCTCTCCCTCCTACACCTTCCTCAGTACAAACACCATTTTACCCCTTGGCATTCTCTAAACCATAAAAAAGCACATGAAATAATTTAAAACCTCCATTTTACTCCTCACACTCACTAAGGTTTCTTTCCCAAACACACTTGTTGAAGGCAAGCCTATTGTGGCTTGTTAGACATGAGCATGGGGATGGAGACACCTGTCTGCTTCTATCCCACGTGCCCTATGGATCCAAAAGCCTTCATAGATTTATCTGTGCCTCAGCCCCTTTCTGCCTTTCAGGTGGAAAGGAATTCCAGTCACTGGTTTATCAGTAAGAATTCTGTTTTGTGGTGCTTTTACCTTTCTATTTTCATCACTGGTTAATCCATTTGGAGCTGGTGCTCTCCTTTCCCTAGAACCTTTCCCAGATAGCCCCTTTCATTCAAATGCTGCTAGCAGGTATTGTAATTCAATTCTATTCTTGCAGGTAATTCACTGAACTTCGGTGAGATGCCTGCCAAGCAAGTCAATATTTTACACTCTAACTTGAATCCATTTTTTTTGCAGTGTATCAAAATGCAAATTTACTTTTTCCTCCCATGAGTCACAATCGAAGTAGAACCAGCCTGGAAATGGGAATGCCTAAATGAAGTGGCAAAGCCATGGTTGCAAGAACGATCAACGTATCTCCCAAAGTCCATAGATAGCAAATGTTGTCAGAACATCTAGTAACAAGTGCATTAAAACTCCCCGAGGAGAAAGAAAAAAATGCAGAGTTGGTTAAACATTTATAAGCACCTCCGAGCTTCAATTGCTGCATGCGTAGCACGATACCACTTCCTCCCAAAGAGACACCTGCTCTGCTCTCAAATCTTTGTATTATCACCAAGAACTATTTAATCTAAGTGAATAAAAGGCTCACTAAGCCTTCTCCACTGACTGCTTCAAAAAAACACATTAAGAGCGATCTTTGCCCAACCCAGGAAAACCTAAGCCCACCCCTGGGGATTGCAGTGGTGGCAGCTATGGGAAACACGCACAGCCACTGTTTTACAGCACACCTCAGGTAAAACCAGTTAAAATTCCCAGTATGGCTTTGTAGTATTTACAGAGCAATGCTATACATCAGAAAGAACAGCTATCACCACGTTAAGGCATTAACTTTGCAGAAAGACTGTCCAAGCTGAGCTCCGCCTGGTTGCCGTAGTGATCTCAATAAATACACTAGACTTGCTTTCAGGAGCTTTTATCTCTGACAAAGACACCCAAATTAAAAAGTCAGGCTGCAGGATGAAGCTGACAACCAGGTATCATAATGTCTTGTGGGTGACAGCACACCTGAAAACTCTTACTTGGAGGCATTTTAACTGCAAAGGCACCTCAGTGCTGGGCACAGTATCCGACTTCACATCTTTAAGGGGAAATAAGAAAAAGGAAGAAAGAAATAATAGTTCTTTGTCAACCCCTCTTTCCACACCCTCCCCCCCCTTACCTACCTGCACAGCCAAAAGCTAGGTGATACCTAGAAGAGGGGCTGAATTTGACACAACACACGTTAGCCTTGGCCTCGATGCTTGCTACCGAGTTGTCCAAGTTGGTAGACCACAGCTTCACTAGAGAAACAGAAAAAGAAGAGTGGGTAAAAACAAAAGCCAAACCAACAACAATAAAATTAAAAAAGAAAAAAAAATCAACCTTATGTGAAAGGCAGAAAATCCAGTTATTCCATAAAGAAGATTCCAAAAAGCCTCATTTGCCCATACGTTGGTCATTATAAAAGGTGAGTTGCTGCTGATGCCTGGTAAGTTTGAGAACATTCTCAAGTGTGCACTCTAATTCTCCTGTACACACAGGAGATGTGTACACACAGGAGATGCTGAAAGCCCACAGCCCTCATGGCTGAGAGCATCAGTGCAGGTGATGAACCACACAGACTCTCAGCCTTTAAGGCTAGTGAAGTGCAGGTTCAGATAGCTGAGAGCAGAAAGGTTTGCATCCTTTTTGCTCCTTGTCTTTTAGCTGGGATGCAAGAACTCCACGCTCCACAGAGGAATTGCTTTGCACAGAATAAATACACCTAATTGTTTGTTTGAGCACAGGGAGTGAGAACAACTTGGTTTAGTCTCAAGAAGCTGGCACAGAGGAATCAGTGTGCTGGCTTCCTATGACGATATAATTCCTTAGTACAAGGAACTCCACTGTTCTACAAGACTACCCTGTGAACACTGATTAAACTTTGTGGTACAGAACAAGCTCTTCCCCTGCGTACTCACTTCTGGGCTTCACAGGATGACCCACAGAAACCACCAAAGACTCTTGAAAATACAGCCTTCCCCACCCTCCACAAACACTCCCAAGTACCATTTAAACTTAAGACTGAGTGGCAGGTGCTCCTCACATAGCCAATCTCAATATTAAAAGCTGCAGACAAACGACTTTGCTCTCAGTCCAGATGAAGGGGCATCCCCATCAACCCCCCCGATGCCTACAAGGCATAGAATGAGACTGAAATGTTCTCCCTTTCTCCTTTTCTTGCTGTGCTTGGTTGTGCTGCACTCACTATCACTATCAGCATGCTGAGGCAGGAAGCAGAGCAAGCTGAAGCCAGTGTTTGAACATGCAGGAGCTTCACCAAGGCTTAATCCTCTAAACAGCTCCCACGAGCTGCCCAGGCTTCTTCAGATCTCTGGCCAGGTCCTCTGCTGTCTTTTTACAGAAGTCTCATCTTGGAGGCAAGTGAGCAAAAATGGCAAAAGAACAGGAATCTTGTTACCCACTGCGTTACGTGCAGGAGGTAATGATGTGTCCCTACCACCCTCTGAGGTGTCCTCTATCACCTCTTGGTCAATTTTTCCCTAGCAGCATTGAGGGAGAAGCAAGACTTCCACACGGACTACCCAAGGATGTTTTAGATGGTCAAGGAAAAGGAAGAACCATGGCAAGTTTGTTCTAGGGGACCTACTTTTAAATAGTCTGGTAAGCAAGGAAAAGCAACGTGTGGTGCTGAGGGACAGGGGTTAGTGATGGACTTGGGTTAACAACTGGACTCAAGGATCAGGTCTTTTTCAACCCCAGTGGTCCTATTATTTTAAGATTATGCTATTTCTGACCTTACCTAGGAGAAGTGCTTCAAGGATGAAGGAAATCCATGATTGTTCAGCGCACACCAAAGTTTTTTTATTAAATCCAGCACTGTGTGGGTATCTGACAGCTGCCTGGAACCATCATCAAGCAGCACACACATACACTCCCCCCAGAAATCCAAACATTGATGCATACTGTGTTTGCAGAGAAGCATTATGTAAAATTTAATGAAAACAGCACCCACCCTGGTGTTGTTTTTCAGAAAAATCCATTCTCATTTACCAGAGATATAATATTCATCCTAAACATCTCGCTCCGTTTCTAAATGAAACCAACAGCTTTGCAAGCACAGCTTAAGATGCTCTCTTCTCCCAAGTGAGACCAGATTATATCCCTCCTCCACTGTGTTCTGCACTTGGGGGCAGGGAGGGAAATGGAGCCAGGAAAGGCAATTTTGCAAAAGAATTAAAACATGAGCATTTTGCTTTAATGAACAGACACCTGGAGATGTATAGTTTAACCTGCAGTGGCAGCAGAGGAGAGCAAGTTTATGGAGGAGTTAGAATAGGAAGCAAATAATACCATGATTACAAGAGGACAACATTTGCAGACAGCAGTGCTTCAGCATGAGGTGTGCGGGGAAGTGATAGGATCTCACAGTTCAGTGGGATGTTCTACCCAAATCTAGTAATAAAACCACACAGGCCTGGTGTTGGAGCCTCGCAGCCCGGTTGTATCCAAGACACCACCTCTAATAAGCAGCCATCTGGCCTCCATTTTGTAGCAGAAGCTAATTGAGGGCTCAGTTTCAACTTGGCTCCTTTTTTCATTCAAGTTTTCAGGTCATAAACTGAGCCATTTAGTCTGGTGAGGAGTCAACCGGTGTGTTCAGAGCCATCATAATATTCGTTACAACTGACAGACACAGATTAGAGCCTGCAATTTCTGTGATGTAACTGCTGTGGGATATGCTGAGCTCCAATTACATCTTAGTCAGTGCCGTAAAAAAAGGATATATGCGACATAACAATGTGGAATAAAACATGTCAACTTTTACCTGAACTGCCCATTATTTTTTTAAAAAGAACTGACAGGTTAAAGCATAATTCATAAAGGTAGAGTTTATTTGCTGTAGCTTTCAGCAATTTTGCTGAGGTCGAGGCAGTAATTATACAACATACAGATGTCTTGATAACGCCTAGAATTGTGTTGATGAGACAAGTAACCATCTGAGCAACTATTTCAAAAACACATGTTCTCAAAGCATATGTTTCCTAATTTTGCAGCTGCTGTGAAAGACATCTCTATGTAGCCAAATGTCTACCCCTCGCCGAATGAGTAAGATGCCTCCAGACCAGCTTTTTCAGCTTAAAATATTTAGGTCTTTTCAAGATATTTTTATATTTGGTTGGAGATCTATGCCAAAAGTGTAAGTTCTTAAATTACTTTTCTATACATCAATTCCATGTCTAAATACTGACTAAAAGAGGCAGAAGCCTGTACTGCAGTAGCTGAAGGTGTCAATGTACACAGTTGGTATGTTGAGAGTAAAGATATTTCATCTAGCCTGTAGTTCCTGAAACTCTTATCGGGACATGTGATGGAGAGGCTGCTGCTGTTACCTGAAAAACAGAACAAGCCACAAACAAACCAAACAGCTGTAAACCAGGAATAGGATACTGCTACCAGGAAACTCATTTCCACATATCTGGGGGATCCTTAAAGAAACAAGAAAGCTACTGGATTGTCAGAAGGTAATGATGTAAATGGTGACTATCAGCAGGTAGCGACTGCAGGGTATCCCTCCTTGCGTAAGACAGAGACACAGATTTTGGTTGGTATTTTGACTACCAACGTTGTCTTGGCCTTTCAAGGTATTTCCCATTGAATCCAACCATCCCCACAAATCTCCAGGAAGTGTCTGATCTTTTTAGCCAGGAAAATAAGCAAACAGAAAGTTCAGCCTGATATTTTAAGAGCAATAAATATTTATAACTCCAGTTAAAGTCAGCAGAAGCTGAAGGAGTTAAGTATCACTGAAAATAAAGCCCCCAAAGATCCTCTGGAAGTCCCCAGTAAAACTGGGGAGCAAATTCTGATTTGCAATTCTCAGGTTAGTTTCCTGTCTAAAAGACCTTGTCTCTATGAGGCCAACTCTGCAGATCAGCTTTGTCCCACTTAATTCAGGGACACTACAAAAAAAAAATAGCTGTAGGATTAGCACCCACGGTCTCACCTAAGGCAGCATGGAAATTACTCTCCTTAAATGCAATTAAACAGATGCTTGCATTCCTCCTTGCCATGAGACAAGGAAAGGCAACCTCGTGCTATGACTCAGAGCTCTCAGGTGCTTCTGTTGTGCTCCACTTGTCCATTTTGAACCAGGAAATAGCAAAGGGACTACAGTTTATACAAAGAATGTACTAAAGGACTCTTTCTTTGGTTGAATTTCTCAGTACTGCTTGCATCCCCTTGAGCTTCAAAAACAACCCCAGAGCACAGAACAAACACTTCATCACTCCAGAACAAGCCTCTACCCCAGCGGAGACTTATTTTCTACCAATATGGCACAAGCTATTTTGCTCTCTCATCTGCTAACTTTACTGTGGCCATCAAACTACATTCCCAATCCAAACCAGACAGGAATGCTGGGAAATAGCTTTAAGTCATTAAGTAAGTGCACCAGCTCCAGCCCTATCATGGCACTCTGATAGTGTCATTTTGCCTCTACAAAATTAAAGTATACTTTCTGCTCAGAGCAAAACATCACCCTTGCTTACTTACATGAGAATCCTAGCTTATGTGCTTAAAAACTGAAATTAAGGTAGTGCCATTTCCTCAGTCAGCTTGTAGCACAAGTAAACGCTTTAATTTTGCTCATTGCTGCCTAGTTGGTGTACATCTTTGGGTCCCTACAGACATATGCAGCTACCTTTGTCCCTTTTTAAAAGGAAGAGCGTGACAACTGGAGATAAAAGTGAGGTTTTCATACACACAGTCATTATTTCAAATACAATAATGCTTTTATGCTCTCATTATCTGCTGTTAGAAAGATCTTCCACAAATAAGCATCCTACAGTATCTTCATCTAAGGAAGAGGACAATGCAGGACCTTAGGCCCAATGATGCTGTTTCTAATTCTATCAAAATAGTTTTCTCCCTAATAGCCCTCTGTTTGTTGGCTCCTCCTTTGCTGTGCCAGAGCCCTGGCAGAGACAGCTGTGAAGCACTGATGATACAATTTTTCATCTAAAAGCTCCTTCTCCAATACATGCCTACCGAGCACACCAAGAGCTTTAAAAATTAGCTTCCAACTTGAAAAGACCGAGGTGAGAGAGGCAGATACACAGGCAAGCAGGAACAGCTGGCAAAGCTGTCACTTCTTCATTAGCTTGTCCCGATCACTTGTCAGGGAAAACGTTATACTCATGCTTTCTGAGGAAGCATGGTTAAGATTAGCTCCAATTGATCTGGTCACACCAATATCTACCAACATCAAGATTTCTTATTAGAAAGCCCAGGGTGGCCTCACACAAGCAGAGCAGTAAAAGAGGACAGGAAGGGTACATAGATCTTGGCTTTCCCAACATGTTATGTGCATACCCAAAGCTCCATAACTCAACCAAACACTCATGAACATAAGCAGAAGGACTTTACATACTTCTAAAAAATCTGTGCTTATTTCAAACACTTCCACAAAGGACTCCATTTGTCTCTCATGGGCACGTTATATATGCAACTCACAGACAAAACACAGTAGAAGTAAAGGATAAAAAGTTCCAGCCCAGTTTCACTCACCAAAACCCCAACAGACCTTCAAAAGACCTTTGTGAATTGCAATGCAAGTTATGTAGATCTGCAAACTGTATTACAGTAATTTCTAAGCAAACACTACATGTTTAGAGATTATTACTGAAGAGAACTGTTAAACCAGAGACAGGAGCTCTGCTTGCAGGTGGCTTTGCAAACCTGGACAAGTTGTTAACATGCTAATAAATGCATGTCTACCTGGCAGATAAGCCTTTTCAAATGCATGGCATGAGTGGGGAGCAACGTGATGAAGCTGCTGATAATTTCCAAGGTGGATGTTCACTCCCGCTGCATTTAAGTGCAAAGAACACACTCTCAACTCTTACCAAAAAGCATATAAACATTTAAAACCTACTTTAAATATAAAATAATCATTAAAGCTGTGTTTTGTAAGTGGAATTACCAGCTACATTAAGATTGCCAGATGCAATTGAGGAACAGTAACACAGCTTTCTTTTGAAATGGAATTTAAAAGCATTTTAGAGGGAGAGGCTTGCAAGGTTTAGTTTAACGTTTATGAAAAATTAATTTCTTGTTTCAAAGCAAATCATGAAGAGCTCTGTCCAGAGCTGTATCAGTCTATCTAGGAGAGCTGATCCCCACTAACTATGAAAGGAACTCTAAAACGCTTGCTGCTTAATAACAGTGATTTGATATTGTAAACATATTACAGATAAAAAACTTGTTCATTAGGGATTACTAATACCACATAGTGCTCAGTAATACCCTTTTCTTTAGAAGTTTCCTATTTCTTCTTAGAAGAAGGACATTATTCCACCAGTATGTTGGAAAAGGACTCGTCATAAGAGTTCCCCAAAAGCCCTTTGTCAATGGAGCATGGAAAGAGGAGATTTGCTCCCAGTGCTTCCACTCAGTCCACCCTCCAGCTCTGTTAAGCTCTGAGAAACACTTTGCATCATGAAAGTGGGAAGCTTCTCAGCATGCACTCTTTACAGGTAAAACAGCAGCAGGCATTTAACTTCTGTTCCACACACCACCCCCCCGACAAGCTCATTTTTGAAATAAAAACATGCTGTTCTTTTGAAAGGCCTGAAGGCTTTAACTCAACAAGCTTAACTAATGTTAACACACATTTTGTTTTATTTCATGTCCTGAAAAATGCTAGCTAGAGTGTACTACCTGAAACGTGAACACTGTGCAAAGAAATCTTAATCCAAGCAAAGATCCAAACAGTTCAATGATATCTTTACAATTTACCATGTCAACTGCAATACTGAAGACAGCTGAGGAATCAGCTACTTGAAATAACATTTTTCTTCCTCAAAGGGAACACAGGGTGTAAACTTTCTGCACAGAGACTTAAAAAAAAGTAGTACCTTTGGCATCATCAGAGCCTGAAGCCAACAGCTTTGGGTCCATCAAGTTAAAGTCAACACTCCAGCACCTTTTCTCATGCTCCTGTTTAGAGAAACAAGAAAAATATTGCATGATAGTGAGGTGTAATCTCAAAATAGTGAAAGAAAAAGCCATGTCTGATGTAAGTCATCAGCAGAGTCCTGGACAGAGACGCTTGCTGTGTTTAACAATTTCTTAAACAATATCTTTTCTCCCTATCAGGGCAATTTTTGTAGTATGATAGACGTGCCATGAAAGCACAAAATAGTAGAATAGCAATTTAAAAACTAAACCAGATTTATTTCTTTTATTTCATACTTAGAAGAAAAAAACCCAATGATTTGGGGAAATACACTTTAAAGACCTGTTTTTGCAGCACAGTTTGACTTGCTGTGGTTCTACCATGTGCTCCTCCTTATTCTAGTAGATCACAGTTCTATCTCCCAATACCAATAAGATGCCTGTTCAAAGCCCTTTCAAACAGCTCCACACTGAAAGTCCAAGAAATCCTCACCTTGTTATTACATGAAACTTCTGGCATCTAATCCTACGTTTTTCTACACAGATATGCTTACAATCCTGCACACTCTCCCCAAAACATGGAAGAGCTGCCTTAGCTATGCTGGCACACCCTACATGAAAGAAAAATGCTGCATTTCTAAGTGAGAGCCGAAATTCAGTCAAACCCTTTGTTTAAAGCCATTGCACAGGCTTGCAAGAGACTGACACAAAAAGCTTGCCAGGACAAAGTCACTGAAGGATTTCTAATGCATGTGAAGCAGATGTCAGTGTGCCTTTATGCAAATCCAAATAAAAAATTCAAGTAATCCGATAGGAAGCAAAATGAGTTTGTTTTAACACAAGCAACAGCTGGTCCTTGCTAGGTTCATTATTCAGCCTCATAAAGAAATGCAAAAATATATTTGAGAGAGAAACAGACAAGATTTATTTTGTCCAGTATAATTTCTTTTTAATTAAGATATGCAAAGGATTAGTGAAAACAAGCATTATAAAATGGCCAAAACACAATGAAAAAAGCAAAGCAAGGCTTAAATAGGAATTAAAACTTATGCTGAACTGTCAAGAAGGGGGACCTGAAGGCCAGCCTTCAGTTCATTCATTATCACTGATCAGTTTCAATGCACTATGCCACCTACACAACAGCCTGCAGCACTCCCAGCCTCTCCACAACCTCCATGTTCTGATCACAAGCCTCTCAGAATCAATTACCTAGAAACACAGCATTCAAATTGCACAAGACAAAAATGCCAGGAACTTCTCCTGAAACAGCTCTCGCTCAGCCCACTTGCATGCGCTACGCTGCTCTGCTGAGCAGAGGATTGTATCAGGAAGGGTTCTGCTACTGCTCCGTTCTCCCAGCCTTGCCACCTAAATCCACACTTCACAATTCGGCTTATGAGCACCTGCAGCAGCAATCACTGCAGTATTTGGTAAAAGGCTTTTCACAAAGCCTGAAGTGGAACAGGTATGGAGAGACAGTGCTATCTAAAGAAAGGTGAGACAAACAACTTCCAGAAACCCATTTCTCCCTGTGCAGATTCCCCTCCTGAAAGCAGCAGCAAGAAAACATCAACTGCTTCATGACTGTGACAAGACAACAGAGCTACTTCCCTCGGAGGACAGCAGGTCAATAAAGCTGTGTGGATGAGACATTTACCAAGTAGGAGGAGCAGCCATTTCACTCCATAGAACAGAAAAAGCCTATCACTGGACTAGAAGCAGAACCTCAGACCCAATATTGCTCCTCTGATGTGGCCCATGGTATGGGGGAGTGTTGCTCACTGACTTCAGGTTACCTGGTAGACCTTGGATCTTTGTCCCGTGAATCCATCCCAAAGGATGACGGTGCCTTCATAGTCACTGCTGGCTAGCAGGTTCTTGTGGTAACTACTCCAGCTGATACAGCTTAAAAAGAAAAAGAGCCCTGGTCAGTCTTATTTTAAATCATACCTTACAGCCTCCCCAAAAAAATATCACTCTTGCAATACATCAGGCAATTTGTGTCTTCGCAAAGCAAGTAGCATTTGATGAAGCCACCCTACTGAAACAGTTTGGAAAGGACAAAACCCAAACCCACCAGAAATAAAACAAACCTTCCTCCACAAGCTAAAAGAAAAGCTTTATTGGCTTAAGCAACATTGCTCCCCTCCCTATTAGGGATTTCTGCCCCCCCCACCCCGCATTAACAGTGCAATTGCTTTGATATTTGAATTCCACACAAATTCTCACAGGGTCTGACTTCTTAAGCCTCTTGCCAGAAGCTACTACTATTATTGTTACCATAAAGGTAACTCCTTGAGAACAACTTTACCTAGCTTGAATATACCACGTAGTATAAACCTGTATAAACCATGTGGTTGCATGGATGGTAAATCAACATGTCCCATGGCACGTGTGTAGTGTTCTATGCACGTACCTACCTACATGAAAATTAAATTTTTACTTCCAAGAAACTACTTCCAGCTTTCTGTAAATGCAGAAACACCCCCCCCCTTCCTATCCAGAAGAAAACTGCAGTTTGTTTACTGTGGGCAGTTTAAGAGATGATTCTGATTGAGAATGATAAAATATATTGCATGGGTTTATATTTTAAACTGAATTAAGTGGCCGTACAAAAGCAAATGACAGTTCTGCCAACAAACTAACCATGAGCAGACAAAACAAGAGCAGAGACACTGCCAAGTCACATTTGTAGCATTCTGGCACTGTGCCTCCATTCTGACTCCCCAAAAGTGTGACAGAGGTAAGAAAATTTGCAATAGTTGTTCACCAATTTTTGGACCATCTGGCAGGGAAACACACCAGTTGGTGTGATGCACAAAGCAGTAGCTGAACTGAGAGTTCCAATTCATGCAGGTCAAACAGCTCGGACACAGTTAACTAGATTACAGTACACTTGGGGCCAATTTTTAACCAACAATATAAACTGCAAGTCTCTGATTCCGTAACTTTTCCGTACAGCTTTGATCAGTGCAGCTACACACTGAGTTATGATGTAGGTACATGGATACTGACTTAAGAGTATCATACCTTAGCAAATTCTTGGTTCTGCTATACATTTGCATCCTGTTTCCCTGAGGAATTTACACACACAAAGAGGGGAAAGAAATCTTTCTCCTTTAAAGGTAGTTAAATATAAACATGTATTTTTCAACTGGTGAAATAACAGAAAGCAGCACTGGCGTTCTGCTCCTGACTACAAGCAAATTTAACTTACTGGGTGTGAGTTTTACAGATACAGAGGGATTACACAGCAACCACTGGTCACAGCTCACTGCTGTTTAGCTGTGTGGAATCAACAAGCTTATCTGAGGTTTTGGAGCAGCCAAGTCATAGGAGGCAAAAAAACCCACCCAAGTGGTTTTTAAGAAAAATGTCATGAAATACAAGGAAGAAATAACAGGCTATTGGTGCTTTCATCGGCAGGAACCTTCACTGAGTGACCCAAAAGATTTTCAGCCCTGACTCCCTCTGTCTGCACAAATTAATCTGCAACTTAAGAGAAACAAGACACAGCCATCCAACAGTAGCTGCTTCCTTTAAGCATCTCACTCAACTGCACAATGCTTAGAGAAAGCCTTCAGGACATCCCTGCCCCAGTGGATGACTAGCAGCTCTCTTTAGAACGGCCACTACAGCATCCCTTGGTTTTAAAACTTTGCATGCAGAAACTGTACAAGTTTTGACAGAATGTAAGTCATCACCTTTAACCACCTGCTGTTAAGAGGACGGTTGAAGTGGTACAGCTCAGGCAATGCTCTCCCTAGTTTCACTGCTTCCATGATACATCATTAATTAGAAAGTGTGTCCTCAGCCCTTGTAGGTACAATGACTGGCCAAAGCGTATCATCAATGAGCTATCATTACACCAGCTCCACCTCCATTTGCTACCCACACAGAAAAGCAGGTCTGGGCAGTCTATGGTTTACTACAAGCCTCATTGAAGAGGCTTAAGTAGCTCCCCCAAGGACTGAAGCTGGCAGGCACTGCTCACCAGGACCACGGGGTGAAGGTTGCAGCAGAGATAACCATGCCTGATGCCTGAAGTTTCAGTCTATCACTGATGGAAGCAAAAGCAGTTCAGAGCCCTAGAGCTACATCTCGGTGAGCTGGGAGCAGTCTCCAGTTAATGGCAGGGGGTGTGGGATAACAGCAAGAGAGATGGGTATTGCAAGCTGTACTATGAAGATGATAATCATGTAACTATATCTTGTCAAAAAGAAAATCACCCCAGACGATGGAAATTAGGAATTACTAAGTAGATCAAAAACATAAAAGACAGATTTTAACAGTTCTGTTTGAGATGGCAGAGATCTAAGGATACAAGTGTCAGGTTTGTAGGGAGAGGTGATTTTTTTTTTTATTGGATCAATCAATATAGATGGGGGAAAAAGAAGTAGTATCTGCGAGTGAAACTATACCCAAAAGCATGTCCATTAAGTCTGGCACAGCAAAGATCAAGCCAAGCACTCTGTCCCACTCAAGTCTGATGACATTAATGACTCAAGCGGAAAGCATCTGTAGATAGACTGAGAGGGGAAACAGGAACTGACAGGTGAAAATGTTTAGGGATTTGCAGCCACTAAGTGGTTCAATTAACACCTTTTAAGTCATACACACCATAAATCTTTCATTTTTAAGGAATATGATTAAAGGATCATAATAAAACAAACCCAAGCCTGTTCCAGCTCTCAGCTGTAACTCTCCCCTCATCACCACCCAAGTCTGAAACAATAGCTTTCTTCCTTGACAATGCAATATTGGAGCTTTATAACTTAAATTCTCAAAAGTAACCTTTGTAGAACACAATTCAGGGTTGGATCAGGAAGAGGGGAGCTCCCTCTCTAGGTCAAGGATGCTTTTTACCAAGGGCTGACTGTCCTTTGGTTGTATTCTCTGGCATCTGTGATGATACAGGCCTGAAAGAAGGCTGTTCTGGAGCTGGGACACAATGTTTCTTTTCACTGTGGCCTTCCTGGGACATACAAAGGGTTGAGAAGCTACTGCCATGCTTCCCGCAATGGAAGCACTCATCTTTCTTCCATGCCCAACACAAGCAGTTTTGCTGAAACTTCAAAAGACATCTACTTTTTTTCGGTTGCCCTGAGATGTTTTCGTGGGCAATAGTGACTAACAGACTCAAAACCGCATGGGAGAGCAAGATGAAGGGGAAAGGAAAGAGCAAAGGTGAAACAGACCAAAAATGCAGCTTAAGCATCAAACTCCCAGAAGTTCATAAAAACCACCTTTGGTAGACACCCTTTAGGTGGCCTGCAGCCACATCCAGGGAGAAACTGTTTCAGAGATGAAGACTGAGATATAGTAAAAAAATAGTTACCTATGGCCACAGTAATGTATAGGTTAAAAGGAGATGTGCAAGGGCGTATTTTAAATACTAGTAGCTGTATCTCTTTTTCAGTTTTCGCTTTTTGTTCTTTAATCCAGAGAGTGATAGTTACACCCCAGAGATTAATCTTCCCATAAATTGTGATTGCTTTCTTTCACAGAGATTAGCCTGGAGAATCTCCAGTTGAAAGCTAATCACTAACTTCCAAAACAATCTCCTAACCTCAGCATCTGATCTGGACAGACAGAAATCCTGACCCTGTAAAGATTTACGTGCAACCTTCATTTTATTTGGAGACACAAGTGGTTGGTTAGTGTTGTCAGTCACACTGATGTTTCTTTCATGAGCTGGTATTTTTATGGCTGAAATGTCTCAAATGCAGGATCAAGTTACCCGGTGTCAACTGCCCCTCTGGCAGTCAAATGGAGTTAAAGCTTTTAATAAGGCACAAACTGCTGTGGTCTGACCTGCTTCTGAGTGCCAAGTGCTTCAGATCTACTCTACGATTCCAACTAATGCCCAGTAGTTTTAGAGCTGAAATGCTTTTTCAAGGGAGTGATCTTTCACTGCAAGGACTATCCATGTGAATAACATTAAAATACTTCAGAGACATATAGAATTGCATTTCCATTATGAATGTTAAAAAAACCACAAACAAAAAATCAATCCAAAGAAAACCTCTAGTAGGGTTAAGAGGTAAATACTTGTAATGAGAAACTCTGAATGCAAAGTGAAGCAGTTATTCTGAAAAATTGCATTAATGACAGTTGAAGGTCCTTCCTTACAACCAGTTAAGTGTCAAATGTTTTCTGCATTGGAAATGTGAGCATCCAACATGGCCACTCATCAGGTTTTTCAGCATCAAGAGAGCTTGTACCTCTCCAAATAGCAAAGACTAAGACAAACCCCACCATACAAGATTTTGCTTAATTTAAGCAGTGGGAGCTGACTGCCATTTTAAAATCTGACAGCAATACGCCCATGAACTGCTATTAGAAGAGAGCAATCACACATTTGATTTATCAACACCAAAAAGTGGAAACAATAAAACACTAGTGGCCTCCTAAAAAAAGCCTACTGATGCTTTGCTTCTACTGCAGTTGACTAAACAGATGCAGCTGATTTTGGAGGTTTGTGGTAGCATCTATCACTGAAGCACGGATGCTGCAAACACACAGTGGTGAGCAAGCAGAATACTAAACATGGATTTCAAAAGCGTGTTTACCTAACCACACTTGTACATCACCTACTGTAGATTAACGAGGCCTAAAGCCAATTTCTTTTACCTCAGTGCTAGATCTCCTTATTCCCTCCTCCCTCCCCCAATAACCTATGGCAAGCCAACAAATCTTTCTCTTGAATAAATCAGCCAAGAGCTGTCGTTCATCCTCTTCTCATCCCTTCTCCACCTCCTGCGCAGCGGGAGCTGCAGAATATTGTCTGCCATTGCTAGGGACACAGCAAGTCGTAATTAGCTCACAGGGTGCTGTTTATAGTTACTACACAATGCCAGGATTTGTTTCTTGTACTGAAGCTATGAATCTGTAAATGGGATTTTTATGAGGATTTGTGTGTCATCTTGTGTTTTTCCTGGAAGCTTATGCCACTGTTGTTCCCAGGGGATGCGATGCGCATTTACCACAAACCCAGCACCCCAACTTCCTCCCCATTCTTAAAAATAGGGATGAGAAAGCTCAGCAGATGATTAAAAAAAAAATGACTGTATTTAAGAAGCAGGTGGGTGTGAAAAAAAAAGGAATTGGAAAAGAGGAAGAAAGACTCAGCTACAGCTGGTACCACGGCTCTGCTCCAGAAAAGCCTACAATCAATTACTGCTGGCATGAAGCTCAACCTTTCAGCAGGCACCCAGCTGGCACACAGCAGAGCAGGGCTAGTGCCAGCCCCATCCCCAGCAAGGGCTTCCCTCCCACAGCTGCTCCAGGCCAGCAGACTTGCTCTTGGCCAGACAGGAGTCCTCACAAATGCTGTCACCTGTCTGATTTTATAAAAGCCCATCAGAGCTGCTGCTTCTCCAAAAGCTGAGTCACTGACATAAGTACTAACAATTTACATTTTGGCATCATCACCCTGAACAAGGTTAACCAGGATCAATTTAGGGTGAGCTTCCCATGACATGCCTTTGGAAAGTCAAGGCACCTGCAGACAGCCAGCTTTGCTGGAAGAGATTTTTAAGATGAAGTCCAACCGTTAACCCAGCATTGCCAGGTCACTACTAAACCATGTCCTTCAGCACCACATCTACACAGCTTTGAAACCCCTCCAGGGATGGGAACTCCACCACTGCCCTGGGCAGCCTGGGACAACCCTTCTGGGTAAGAAGTTTTTCTTAGTGTCCAGCCTAAACCTCCGCTGGCTCAACCTGAGGCTGTTTCCTCAAGGGACATTATGAGCCATGCCAGCATCACATATCAGCTTCAGCAGATGTGTCAACAGATCCCATCTCTGCAGGGAAGAGAGGCACCACCCATGTTCCACAACAGAAATGTATCTGTCTTCGGTATCAGAAAGGGCAGCAGCAGGCAGAGTAAGCCTCTGAAAGAGGCTGCAGCTCCACCCAAATTGTGATCAACAGCTTTAAACCAAGGCTTTTTTACAAAAAGCAGGTTCTACTTGTTTTTATTTTTTTTTATTTATTATAATTCAGGTACGTTTTCAGCCTACTGCAATATTCTGTAATGAAATTACAGCTTTCACATATAACTTCTCCCTCAAGCTACACCACTTCAGAATAGCAAGTTATTATGCGGCTCGACACCATGCCAGCAAGCCCCAGCACCAGTGACTGGCAGCACAGCTAATGGATATAGCAAGGATGCATTTGACTGACAGCCTCACTTTATTTGTCAAAACCAAAATGCTGAAGGAAGGATGATATAATGTGTGTGGAGGTGCCAACGGGGACGGGGAGAAGTATTTCTTTGGAGGAATGAGAGAAATGAGGGTAAAGAAATGAAAGAAGAGGACTGTCTCCACCTCTGCTGAGGCACTGAGTGTCAGAGGACACTGCATTTAGCATTGTCATATATATCTATATAATGTATATAAGCAGGAAATCTGAGAAAGAGGAGAAAGCTTGAATGCAAGTAGCGTCTTGTCTGGAGTACAAAGCTGACAAGAGTAACTCGCTAGCTGCCAGAGAAGGGAGTGCAAACTACTTTCTAATGTCTGCCAGGATTGCTGGGGTAAACTCCTGTCAAATATGAAGCAGGAAGTCTAGAAGTCATCTCAGATCAACCAAGAAATACAAAACACAAATTGCTTTTCCTCTTCTAATTAAAAGGTATTAATTGACTGCTAGATGGTTCTCCCATTATTCTGTTTTTCTCTCCAGAATAATGAAGCTGAGTGGTGTCAACTCTGCTATGACTCAGTCAAAACCACTGAATGCTTCACAAATCCAGTAAAACACAAGCTCCACAATCAGCATGGCTTATCAGTACAAACCTCTGACTGTTTATACCTATCTTGAAAGGAAGTCTTAGGGTCAGCTGCATTTACATATTTCTACTTCATAAAACAGTGTTACACCATTCCCGTGAACAACCAGAGTGAGTGACACAGGAGTGACTGATCTATCTGAAACACATCAACTAAAAAACTAAGCACAACTTTCATGCTATAAAGCAGGCTTGCAAACATTACTAATCTTGTTGCACAACATTGTTTTCATAAAAGCTGGACTGTTATATAAATTTATTACTTACACCTTTGAGGGTACTTTACTGTTTTTAAAATGTAGAGCACCAAATAAAAACAAACGAGTTGAACAGAGATGCTGAAGACTTGTATTATAATATTGAAGTGGTTTGCCTGTATTTACTTTTGAGCTTTAATGGAATTTTTGAACTAGGATTTTTAAGTTATGTTAGTCAGAATCTTTCATTTGAAGTTATGACATGGCTGGTGATCTATATTTACCTTTTTACATGACATAAACCAAAGAAAGAAAATAGGTTGAAAAGTAATTGCTGCAGCAAAAATCAAGCAAGGTCTTTTCCCAAGAGCTTGATATCATGAGGCCCAGGAGAACAGTACTTCAGACAGACAAATTCATAGACAGAAGGTGCAAAGATCCATTTCTTAAGGACTATCAGAATGGAAAGGATCTGGTTAATGAAGAGAAGACCACAAATAAATTGGTGGCTGTTACAAAGAACTGGGCACAGAAGTTACCTTGAGACAAGCTCAGGCTTTACCTGGAACGTATCTACTAATTTTTTACTCTGCTTTTAACTAGGCAGGTATCCAACAGCATTTGCAAGAAAGACAAAAAAGCAGTTCGCTACCCTGTGCCTCTTTCTCCTCCAAGTATGTGGGCCTGCTATTACCCTGGATGAACCCAGCATACACAAGTAACATCCTTGTGCCACCCAATCCCACCCAGCATTCTACATGACCTTTCCTTCAGCTCCCGCTTTCCTCCTTTCCCCTCCCATTCCCCCAAGGGATAAAGAAAGCAAAACAGCTACTGCACATAAACAAGCAAGTGGAAAAGGCCCTCTTGAGTTCAAATGGAAAGTCAACGCCTACCTGATTTTGGAATTACAGGTCATTTCATTCTCAGGGTAGTGAATATCCACTGCGTCCTGAATGACTGTACCATACTCATAGACTTTAATCTTCTTTGTCACCCCAGCGATGGCAAAGTAGTCACAGTCTCGGTCGAACTCAATACTGAAGAATAAAAACACAGGTTGAGAACTGTGTAACACAACACATGTACTTACCAGCAGGGTATGTTACCACCTAAACATCTCAGTACAGCAGAGCTGAGATTTACAATTTGCACTGAGCAAATATTCCCGCTCAGAACACCCTGGCCAGGGCTGGCACTTGTGCCAACAGCATGGAGTCCTTGCTCTCAGGCACCACTTTCTAATCCTTTCCAAACACCCACATCTCCATTTACTGACACGGACTTTTTGTGGAAGCACAATCTGCCTCCCGCAGCCACGACCTTTGTCTGGATGCTCTAGGGGTTTTCCAGTTCAGCTACAACATCTACACTGTACAGTACCCACGCATCAAAGCTGACAGCTCGCCCTGGAAACACGCTTAACATTCAGCTGAACGATCTACGATCAGTACTATGGGATGACTGCCCATGGATTATTTCTCTGTTGCACTGCTGCATCTCTTAGCTTCTAAAAAGTTCACCATGCTTCTGTTTAAAGTGCAAACCAGCAGTTGTGGAAAAAACCCCTTCTCAATTCCCCGAGTTACAAGAGGGTCGAAACATTTATTTTCAGTACTGTAAAAAACACACACACTATGACTTCCACTTAGGGTTGCTCATGGAAACCAAGGCACCTTCTTTCTTGAACTGCAGGGCAAGTTGGTAATATATGTCAATGAAGTTGGAAGTAAAAGCAGTCACCTTTTAACAAAGTTAGGCTGAAAATGAGAAAAGCCTGAGGTCATACATGAAATACATCCGAGAGAATGTAGGCAGCAGGTTATAAACAGCTGATGTCATTGCTGCCTTCGCAGCTTGGAAGGTCTCAAGAGAAATCTATTAGACATCCAGTAGTCCGGGAAGTAGAGCTGCTCCTAGGAGCCTCTGTCACTATAGGCAGGGCAGGGTGGATGTGCACACACACCTACCTCCTTCGAGGAGCACAAGCCTCAGTGAGACACCAGTTTGCTGCTCCTCCCAGAAAGGGGGGGAGGAGGTAGCATTTGCCCTCAGTATCCAGATTTCTATAATCAGTAACAACCTCTCCTCAAGTCCATGGACTAAGCAATCAATCTACTACTTTGAGAGGTCTCTTTTGGGATTCTTCCACTCAGTAATTAATTTCAATCTGTTCTGTCCCTATTGCTTTTTTCTTCCAAGAAACCAGAGCATTTATGAACCAGGCAGTAGAGGAAACTGAATTTACACTGATTTCACATTCATATAGCTTGAAAAATCCTGAGAGCAGGGGTATTTAAGGTACCTTTCTACAATTAGAAAGCATTAAAGCAATTAAGAGAGGGCTCTTGAGGTTGCCCCTATAGCTAAACCAGGGGTTTCTACCCCTCAACATAGCTGAGAAGTCAGAGGCCCTGCAATGCTTTTCAAAGAAAGATAAATGTAAATGCCAACAGAGTTTTCAAGTCCTTCTAAAGGAGATATCAAGTTATTTTTAAACTTTGGAGAAAAAGGATTGTTTATATGTGTCTGACAGTATAAAATAATTCTGTGAAACAGCCTGCTTTTTTTTTTTTTTTTTTTTAAACTCAGACACCTAAACTTCTCTGAAGCAGCAGCAGCAGGAGACTGTCCTGCTGATGACCACTCGCTTGAGGAGAAACAAGCTGTTTGAGTGAAGCCAGCAAAATCACATGCCTCCAAAAGGTAAAGAAAAGGACTGTGCTTATGGCTGGGGATTAAAGCAAGCAAGCGTGCATCTGTTTAAATAAAACAAGAGAGAAAGAAGTCATCTAAGCAGCCAGACCGCTTTCCCTCATCTCAGATATACCCGAGTCTAATCACTTTTTTTACAAACAGGACAAAAGCACCATTCAGGCCTGTCTTGTCAGCTCACCCTATTCTATAGAAGAATTTGATCATCAAAAGTCTGTATAACAATGCAATGGATTTACCTGTACCACAGTCTTAATTGAACTGCTGTCTCGGCTCCTGCTCGCTGCCCTGTGGATTCAGGTAAAGCACAACTAAACTGATGACAGTGATTCATCTACTTGGCTTCAATTTATAGCCTTAGCCTTTTGCTGAAGAAAAAAACCCAATAATGTATTACAATGTCTGGTAAAAAGCCAAGTTATTAGAACAGAATAGAACCTCTCTCACCTGGGGTGGGTTTGCTTCTCTAGCATTAATTCTTTTTTTTTTTTTCAAATAGAGGTATGCTGCAGACATAAACAAGTATTTCAATATGCCTATAAAAGTTAACACATCATTAAAAAAATAATAAAAAGCACCAACTAAACTGATTGTCAGATCTGTGACCTTCAAACATCATCAAAAGACACTGCAGAGAGAAAATGGGCTGCAGAACTAAACCACTGCCTGTACAGACCTTCATTGGCTGTGATAAGGGCAGGCAAATCCAACAGTCAGCCTAACATCCACCTGCAACTTGGCCTCCAACACCTTTGCACTGTCCTAGTACAACAAACCTTCTCCCTTTCTGGCAGTCAGCTTCTAATAAGCAGTTAACATAGAAAAATTGGAACAATCTAAGTAGCTAATCAAGTGGATTGTTTATCAGATAAACCTGTTCTGAGTATTTGTAAAGCTCTGCTGTGCCCAGACTGATCAGGATGAGGACCAACAGCCTGCTTGCATAGCAAAAAGTATTTTCATGCTTTTTCCTCCAAGTCTTCCAAATACATTCAAATATTATGCAAGGCTTATTTGCCTTTACCTAGCTGGATGGCATTTCTGTCACTTCCTGCTTTAAGTCTGTGTCCCTGCTTATACACAAGCTTATCTGTAGAAAAATTCATAGGAGAACTTTTTATTTTGTTAAAAGACAACAGGGCCAACTCTGAAGAACATTTCTGGTTTGTAGGTGATATATGTCTACAGTCAAAGTGTATGTTGATAACAAGTGATAAGAATAACAGGAAATACTTTGTTAAAAGGGCCATCGAGTCAAGAGATAGACCTGCGAGACAACAGTATCCGCCTCTCCTATGGTGAGAGGCGCAGCCACCAGCAGGCCAAAGAAACACCTACAGTGTACATGCCACTGCTATTAACATACCACTAAAATAACAGCAACGTGTTTGGGGAGCACTATTTTAAGTAGACTTTGTGGAACTGACAAAGAAAATTTTCACCCTCTCAGAGGGCAGATGGAATACCAGATGTCTCCTTGTGCTGCAAACCTACCAGTCCTGGCAGGAAGCAACCTCCTCTAGAGATGGAGTCCAGTTCAGACTTTGTTTTCAAGGAAACACTGGAGGTAAGCCATATTTTAGATAATTTGAACATCCAGTGAAATTCCCTTTCAGACTAGCAGTGCTAGTCCTTGCTCCACAAGGATGTGGATGTTAGAAACAATTAATTACTACTTTTTTTTTAACCTACTTTTAAACTCTACATTTCTGGCCTGCAAAGACTGGCTGAACTTTTATAAGGAATCTTGGGGGAACACAAAGACTCCTGGATATTTGAAAGAGATTTATAAGCAAATTCTGTTGTACATTTGTAAAACTCATAGAAAAAGAATGGATTGTTTTGTTTTAGGGAAAGCAAGAGAAAAAAATCTACAGTTCAATTCACTGTTTTCTTTTTCCTAAGAAGTTAATGACCAGTGTCCTATGGAAATACCACTAAGAGCTGTTGGAAAGTAAACACATTCTCAAGGGTTCTGTTTGCTCTGCTGCTGCCTATCTTTAGTCTCAATCTGTGAGATTATAAATCAATTGCTTTATTTAATGCTAAAGCCTATGACCTTGGAGAGCACTCATAGCTAACAAATAGAATTATGAAATAAATCGCTTCTGGAAGCTGGGGTTGGTGTTGAGGATACACCAGTGGGGACACAAAGTACAAGTTATTTACTAGTTCTGTCATTGTATAAAGTCTTGCTACATTCACATCCTGAAGGTGTGTACTGTTCTCTGCATCCCAGGAGGATGTGGAGTTAGAGAATGCATACAGGTGGGCAACTAAGCTGTTTAGAGGATGGAGCAGCTGCCTTACCATAAGGGTCGTGAACAAGGTGACAGCAAGACTGGTGTTCAACAGATTACTCTGCACAAGAACTAGGAGGCACTCACCAGAAGATTGATTTGAGACAGATGAAGGTTCCACCTCCTCCCACTTCCACCTCAAAAACCACACAAACTTCCGTGAGACATGATGGTGGCAGTGAACCTGGCATCAGTAACAATTTGTGCATACCAGATATTAATGGAAATAAATATAGATACTACCTACTATCCCCTGTGTAATGACTGTGGATGGTGGGAGACCACAAGACAGCACCTCTACAGGCAGTGACAAGGTTGCCATGCTCTGTGGTCTTCTGCAGGGACAGCACAGGGATAGGTACCATCCAAGTCAAACACCCCAGAGGCAGCTCATGCTGCACTTGAAATTGGAGTTTGAAATGCTGCTGGGGTCAGACTGGAAGGGCACCCAGCCCAGCAAGTTTCTGCGAGAAATGGGTACGTGCTATGTCTACTTCAAATCAGAAGGGCTGGGGGATACATCTAACTGCATTTGCCTTGAAATGCACTCGCCTTTAACTGGACTGCTTGTTAAAGGTCTGCAGGCAACTGCTCCTTCTCCCCTTTCCATACACACACACTACAATTGCTACTAGAATCATAAATGCCTCAACTGTGACTTGTTGCCAAGATCTGTGACCACAGGAGTTGCCATTTCCACAAAGTAGATGACTCCACCCTTCTCATGGGACATACGTATATATTTATATACACATGTTTTCCTCCCTGACTGTACCAAAGCCTTTCAATTCTCCTTCTGTGTAATATGGTGCTGATTTCTCTTTCTGCATCTCTAACCCCAACTCCTACCTTGCCATGGCCCCATGTTTAATTGCAACATGGATATATTGTTTTCAGTTTGGGGTGATTTAATTAGCAGGATAAAGGAAAGGTAACAGAAGCTTTTGCTCATCCCTTACATTTCCTTAAATTCTCTCTTACTTTATACTTCCACTCTTTGGCCTCCAAGGGGTATCCTGTCACTTCTAGCAATTGCAAGCCCCACTGCCTTACAGCCTGGTTGCCTATTTCCAATGCCCATTTTGAGGTATCCAAGTCAAAGATTAGAAATTGAGGTCACCGTGTAACACCATGACCACCACTGCAGACTGTTCAGTACCTGGGACCAATACAGAAATAGGTATTAATACCACATACCTGTGAGAATGGTTTGACAACAGCCTGATTATTTTAAGTCAAAGTAATTAGTGTCACCCAGCATGCACAAGCATACTAATTCGTAGGTTTTGAAAAGAGCTGTATTCAGGCATAGGAAGCTGCTATTACAGTGCTCAGATTTTGTGCTCCATCAGCTCAGTGTCTAAATTTTGTCACATAAAACAAAGGCTGCTGAGACAAAGCATATCAAGTTTCAGTATCAAAAGATTGTTTTGCTAAAGCTGTGACTAGCTGAAATTAAAAAAATGCCAGTTTTATTGGGATTGTGTTGTTTGGTTTTTTTTTGATAAAGCAACAGTTGCATTAGTTACTCCTTACTTAAGAGCACAACCTAAATAAGGTCCCTGCTGCTACTGCAAAGTCCTTAACCTGTGCCACACGGACAAGGACAGACCAGCATGGGATTAATATATTCCCCAAGTCAAACCCCTTGCTGCAAAATGTTTTCCAACACACAAACTAATCAAGCACAATGCAGTCCCAGACAGGTTACTGCAATCTCTACTCAGGCAGGACCACTTAAAGTAAAATGCTTCCATCCTCTAGACTACTATATGGATGATAAAATGAATTTAAAGGGAGCCTTAATTTTAATTTATCAGAGAAAGCACCTTTAGCCCCAAGAATCATATTAATTTGGGTTAGATGTGGCCCCCAGGTTACCAAAAAGTTGCCAGATTTGTCCTCTAATCAAGGTAAAGTTGTCTTGGCTACTATAATTACTGCCTCTCAATAGATCAGATTTAAATAACAGAAGTCTAATGAAATCCATGGGACAGATGACCCAAGCTATTTCAGTTTAATCCCATTACTTGGGCTGTTTGAGATATTCTAGCTTCAGGTTCAGTAGCACCATCTGCTGTTGGCTGCACCCTGGATACCCTCCCCTGCCATCACACCTCCTCCAGACTTCAAACTTCTGATGGGAATATGCTCCCCATAAGTGAACCTCTATTTAAAGTGTAAAAGGAAGACACTAGCAACTCAGCTCTGTGTGTTGATCATTCCCCCCCCGTGCTGAGAAACAGATCAGGAAGGGTGTTGTAACAGCTCACCGAAGACTGCCATGCACAGAGAAGGATGGTCCTCAGCTCCCTTAGGAAGACATTAATGCACCAGTCATGCTGCTGTCACACTTTTTTCAACTTCTTTCTTGCAGCCACAGTAGCCTGGAGTTTTATTTTGCTCCAGTTGAAGAAAGGCATAAAAAGGTACCATGTTGACAAAGTAATGTCATTAGACCCAGTTCCAGGCCCCACTTCATGCTTACAAAAATCCTTTTAAGTGTAATGAAATGCCATCAGTTCTAAGAGAGGCCACTTAGCAATACTCTCATTCCGTGAAAAGCCTGCTTAAATGTGAATATTAAATCTGAATCAAGGAGGTTTGGTGGGTTCAGCTCCCTCTCAGAGCTCCGAAATCAAAACCAAGAGATGCTTTTATGCTTTCTCATCACTAGATAAAACTGAGTCATTCTTTTTTTCAAACCCAGTGAGGGAATACACTATGTGACAAGAGAAGTTATGCCTCCTGTGATAGCTCATCTTTCAGAGGCAGGACCC
>JANIJG010013652.1:0-23362 GCA_024611175.1 Megaceryle torquata
TTCCCCCCGCCCCTCCAACCTTCCACTGCTCCCCCCTCCCCCACCGAGGGCCTTCCCCGTCCCCCCGTCTCGGCCCGGGGGGGTGGGCGCCTTGCGTGGCGCGGCTGGCGAGCCCCGCGGGGGCTCCCGGGCAGGCGGGGGAAAGCGCGAAGCTCGGTGGGAGGGTCGGTGGATCGCTGCCGGAGCTTGGCGGGGCTCTGCGGCTGCCCGCTGGGCTCCGAGCGCCCCTGGTGCAGGCTACCGAGGTACCGAGCGGCTGTTTTACAGCTCGTTGCGTTCCGGGTCCGTTGGAAGCGATTGGCGTTAGTTAGAAAAACTTTGCCAAGCCGGTACCGATCCCCTCGGGTTTGGCCTTTGTAAGGCGCTTACCATAAAAAAAACTTTATCAACTTATAAAAAGAGCATCTTGGGGGGGAAGGGGGGGGGGAAGGTTCTCGTTGCACTCCAGCTCTGTCGTACTACGGGCGCTCGTTTGCATGAATCCTAAAAACTTCCTGGATTTTGGGCAAGATCTGCCTCACGGAATTCAGGGCAGAAGTAGCAGAAGTGTGGTGTTTGTGACTTGCTGTCCCATTAGATGCTTGAAAGCTCTGTCATCTCATCTAGCTAGGGTGAAGCAGCCCTGGTATCCGAGGCCTTTCCTGGGTATCCGGAAAGGGCCCTCTGGGGAGGGCAGAGCTCGGAGGTGATGGTTGGACAGCGAGCTGGAATTCTCTGTCTGAAACTATTTGGAAGTGCTTTTCACAAAAGTAAGCCTACGTGCAAAGCAGAACTGATTTCCAGTGACTCAGGGACAGGATTCTGTGTCTTCCCAGCAGGAAAATCACTCTCCTGCACTCACTGCCCTCTCCCATTCACAAGCAGGTTTCTGATACATCTGTTAAGCTACTGCAAATCTTTAACCGTATTTATTAGGCCATGAAAAAGAGCATGGATGACTACACGGGGATACACGTTGTCTTCCGCATGCTGCTTTAGCAAGAATAGTTTGATCACAGCTCCCCTAAAAAGCAACAAGGACGGTATGAATAATGACGTGGATCACAGTTAAAGGCCAGGAAATGAAAGTGAATGGAGAGCAAGGCATTCTCCCACACTTTGTGCTCTTGCGTTCTCCTTAAACTATAAGAGTCTGACATGACTTGTGTATCTCCCCTTCAGAAATGTGTCCTTTCATCCTCCTGTGCCCTGTAGCTGCAGCATCCAGGAATAAAGAAGAAGGGCTTGATGGGTGGAGAGGAGAACAGCAGAGCCTGGATTATACCTCCTTTATATCTTCGCCCTTTTGCATTCCCACAGCTTAAAGAGAACAGTGATAATTCCTTTAATTTGCTGTTGCTGCAGACCTTTGACCTCGTGGCAGCGTTGCTTGCACACCGTCCCCGCTCAGCTATGCGTTAGGGGCGTAACTTCACAGTAATTTAGTTTTGTTGCCTCATTAGGCATCAGACAGGCAGTGCTGTAGTAAGGACTCTGTGCTCTATAGTGATTCAGCTGCCAGAAAGAGAGATGTCCAACGTCGACCTTTGCGAGCAAAGGCCTGGGCTTAAATTCCTGCCCCAGGGACTGTATCAACAGCTCCTGCTCAAGTTCAGGAGTAACTGCTGACGCAGAAGAGTCTGCTAATTTATGAATCCACAATAAATCAGGGAGAGATAAGTGGACCAAATTCCTTGAAAGATCACATTGAAATCACATTGAGATCGAGTTATTTTTGAGACTTAATTAAGCAGTGTTTAGGCTGGCAGTGGAAATCCATTCATTAATGAACACTGCTTGAAGGAATGACATTCTACCCATTATTTTCAAAATGCTTATAATCCAGATCAGTCTCCTGGCCTTCCTAGTTCCAGGCTTTGGTGATCAGACTCCAGATGTAGCTGTGGGACTCTGGGGTGTGAGTCAGGGCTCCTCACCCCCAGGATGGGTTTGGTTTGTGCCAGCAGTGCTTGGCCATTGTGAGGGTTGAAAATGTTGGTAGCTCGTGCTCTGCTTTGCCTCTTTTATTCTTGTTGAGTCACCCCGAGGCCACTGACAGTACTTGTTGAGTTCCCAGTAGCTTGATAGTCATGGGCGTATGGGGATAGAATTTGTCTTACAGATTTAGGACATATGTCTTACATGTCTACGTTTTAACTCCCGCTGATTTTAAGGATGAAGCTCAACAAACAGTTCCAAGATTTGTAGCCAAACTCCAAGTCAAATTTTGCCAGCAAACTATAGGTAACGTGGGGTGAGGGATGGCCCCCAGAGAGTGTAAGTGAGCTCAGAATTTGTCTCACTGAAGCCAGATGCCTGGCCATGGATGTACCAGACCAGTTCTGCTCTCCTTTACACCAGAGCCTTTTCTGGTGTCAGAACTGCATTTATGCCATTGGGATTCAAACATAAAAAAAAATCTAAAAATCTTTTAATAGTTACAGCCTGGCTTTTTTCTTTCGCCACCACCTTCTTCATGCAAAAATAATTATTCAAAGCATCAGCACAGAATCTTGGACACCACGGGGGATCGGCAACGTACCTGCTCTCAACTGCCACGCAGAATAAGGGTGTGGTGCATAAAGGGAGCACATAGAGAGCTGTCAAATTCAAGCATAATATTGGCCATGGCTTCTTCCTGTGGCAGAACTGCTCACGGATAAACCATCATTTGGGGTTTTATCAAGCCAAGATATTTTTGTGGCTCTAAAAACTCTTTCTTTCAGTACATATTAACAACAGAATCGTTTTCTTCCGTAAACCACTACAAACTGGTGCAGCAGATGTCAATTTATGTCAACATCAGCTGCTTTTCTTCTCCATTACCCTTTCTGCTGGATCTTTGCTTATCTAGCAGGTCCTATCTTTGTGACATCCAGTGTCACATCGAATGCTTTTTTTCCCTTTCGGTGATAGAAATCTTGACTCAGTCTCTCTCAAAAATCGGCGGCGTCATCCGCGTGACGGTCATTATGCATTATTGATAGTGATGGAAAAGTCACGGATACCCACATCTTTGCTGCAGGGCCTCTGCTTTTTCCTTTGGTTTATCATCTCTTCATCTTCTCCCTGCACTTCAGTAGTAATTTCATGCCCACAGAAAGAAGGAGCAGGCCCCTGGTCCTGTGGCTGCAGCCGTAATCCTTTTTTCCTGGGGTAGTTTGAGTGGAGTTCTGCAGTTTTTTTATCACAGAATGATAGAAAAAAACCCATACGTTTTCAAAAGCCATTTACTTGGGGAATCCTAGCTCTGAACTGGGATGAGGAATAAACTCTTGTACAGCAAGTGCTTTGAACTTAATAAATAGTTACTATTTCCCCCACACACTTTTACAGTGTCACTCAGAACATCGGGAAAGCAGCATTCAGAGGAAATCCCACTCCTGTATCGTGTAGTCAGAGAATAAACGTCTAATATGAATATTAGAATATTGATAAAAAGATGAAATCTTGGTTAACGTGATACATACTACTATAAACAAACAGTGGAAGACAGGGGAATCTTTGAAGGGGACCCCAGCCTGCCCTCTCCTCAGTCTGTGACACACATTTCCATGGTGGATTCCAGCCAAGCCTGGGCCAGGATACGGGAGCTTTTTCCAACTCACTTTGAACCCTCCACTTGCTGTAGCAGCCACCAAGAGCCTTTATCTGGAGGGATCTTACACCACTTAACAAACCACCCCGCCACCTGTGCCCAGGGGTTGTGTCTTCTGCTGTAAACTGAAAATACTTCTGGAGTGAAACGGGGGAATTCCTTGGTAGCAGATACTTTTCTAGACTCTGCAGAGCGGAGCAGGAGCGATGCGCAGGGGGCTTTATGGAACAGCACTGCATTTGTCTTCAGCTTTCCAGCTCACCCCAAGGAAAACTGTTCAGATCTGTTGTACTACTGCATGTGCTATTGCAATCCACCCTTGGTAGTGCCACGGCTCAGTACTGATTCAGAAGGAGAAAAAAAGCCAACAAAGCATCGCAGTGATTGAATGAACTAAATGCAGCTTCCTGCAAGGCACGGCATTTTTTAGTACAATCAGTAGGGGGAAAAAAAAAAAAAAAAAGAAGAAATCCATTGAATTTACTGCGTGTGTTGTGCTGGAACCCTCTCAAAACAGACGTGACTGCAAACCTGGCAACATCCTCTAATGCTTCCGTGACCAACTCATCCCTCAAAACAGCACCTTAGGGACCTTTTTCGTAACTCACCGGGTCTCCCGCAGTGTAGACGAGGGGAGGAAGCCTCTGGAGAGTTTCTGAGGAGAGCCTTGACTTTGTAACACCCTCTATCCCCTGAAAACAGCCCAGAATGAGGACTGTAATGACGAGCTGCATGGCTCATCCCTCTTCCCCTGGCATTTGAAAAGCAGAGATAATTAGGAAGATGGCTAATAGATGGAAAAGGAGGATTGTTTCATTCTTTACCTTGCCTGCTTTTGCTGCAGTTTAGTCATAATAATGAGAGTTTTTGATAAGTGAGCTTTGGATTGAGTCACTGGTATCTCAAGTGAGTAAATAGCTTTTGGTATTAGTCTGAGGAGCTAAGCAGAGCAATCAGGAGCTGCTCTCAGACACTGGCGGCCAGAAAGGGGGAGGAAGCATCTCTGGAGAGGGGAGAAAATCCTCGGCTCTCCTTCTTGCCACCTCAGGGGAATCACCTTGAAATGCCCCAGGTCAGCTGATGAGGTATCCGAGCAAACTCCACGTTCCCTCAAGCCCACGGGAGATGCTGGCACCCAATAGGTTTGAGGGCCCTTATTCCTCATGTTGGAACTTGGGAGTGGGGACAGGCAAAACCAGTGACCGACTGGGAGCATGCTCATGATTTGTCGCAGCGTGTTGGAGGAGGAAACTCAAGCCAGAGAGCCAGGCATTATCTCCTAGACCCTGCTGCCTCTCCTTCCACAGCCTTTTGCTCGTTAGGCACAGAGACACACGAGGGGAAGACTTTGAAATGAATTTGTTGGTGTATATCATCACAATTCACATTTGGAATTCAGGAATAGGGAGCATTATCTTTGAGACGCAAGGTGATTGTTGACACAGTCGTTTTTATTTTTGGTTTTTACTTCAGTTAGAAAAACCCTGGAAACCACGAGTGCAGAATAATGAAATGATGCACTTTTCCCTGTAATGATGGAGACAATACAAGGCAGCCATTGAGAGTAATGTCCCAGAAGCCAAAGCACTTCATCAATCTCAGTTGCTGCTCCTGTGAACGTATTATATAATAATGGGTGTTCTTCTACCAAAAAAATGTAAAGCTCTCTCTCTCTCTCCCTCCCCTAAACATCACCAGGGGAAGCCATTAATTCTACTCTAGCATTAATCTGTTCTATCATGATGATATATCCATTAATGGATATCATATATCCATGAAACCTTCCACCCTCACACAGAAAGAAAAAAACAATAGTTCACTGTTAAAAAGCCTAAATGATGGTTGTGGGTTTTTTTTTCTTTTTAAGTAACTGACTGTACATTTGTCTGACTTTTCCTCCAGGAGGCCAGACTCCACATGCTGAGACTCTTTTATCTAAGCAGTCCAAAACCTCTTTGCCCTGCCATTGAAGACATAACTGGCTTCTCATTTTTAGGCTGACCAGAGCTCAGCCCTTGCCAGACTTAACCCTTTATTCCCAGCTGCAAACATTTGCCATCACTGCATGCATTTGGGGAGCAAGTCAGGGGACAAGCATTCATTCAATTAGCAGCCCATCATGAGCTGGAAAGCCAATGAAAGCTGCAGACAGGTCCTGGCACAGCAGACAGGTCCCCACAGAGTGAGGAAAGGAAGTACTGGGCTTCTGGCAGCAGCAGGGATAAAAATCTGACTGCTCTAGGACGGAGGAAAAATCCCTATTATTCCTAATAAAATGAGCAATAGAGTCCATAGCTCCTCAGGCCATCATTTCAGCTTTTCCTGCAGACTGTGCATCTATTTACACTCAAGTCCTACGTGCAAAGTTATCTTTACTCAAAAGCTTTCAGCGTAAAAGTTGAGACTGGGGGACACGACTCAGCAACCAGGAGTAAATTCACATGTATATCAAATCACATGGTGGACAGACGGGGCCCAACTCGGGATGGTCAAAGAACCTCGCGTAGATGGTGTGAACTTTGTTAGGACAGGGTGCTGGAAAGGAGGTCTATGAAAGAAGGAAAGCCTACAAAAGGCTACCTAGCTATCAGCACGCCCATGAAACGAGAACTATAAAGCAGTGCCTTTATGGTAGCACATAAATCTTTACAAAACCAGTTGGAATTGCTGCACAGCCAGTCAATGGGCCGTTGTGTGCATGGAAATTCCAGCAAAATCCCAACAGGCTTACTGCAAATGAACCAACAACCTCATCTGCCAGGGAACAAGACTTTCCTGTCATCTGCACGCGCTTTTAGAAAGAATATGAAGCCTCCACACAATTCATAGTATTTCATTTTGCTGCGTCGGGTTTAGATCTATTTTTTTTGGATATGATTCCACTACGTCCCTACTGCTTTGCCTGCCTGTTAATAATTTGAAATTCTTATTCAAAATCTCATGGAGAAAAGAATAAGCTGGTTAACATCCTTGCTGAGGATTAAGTATGACCTGAAACCCAGAGTCTTTCTAAGCACTTCCACTGCTTTTACCTTATCATTTCCGACTTAAAAGGCTATTGTTATGACTGCAGGACTGCCAAGCTGCAATGCATGATTTATTATGTACAGCAGGTGACTGGTAGTTCACATTTATCTCAAAATGAATGTTATTCTTTTTTTTTTTTTTTTCTTTTCTTTTGCTGGTTTGTTTTATTTTTTTCCTGCAGCTTTCCCTGGGAGGTTCGTGGTTTTGTCAGTGACAAGATGACAATTCATATTTTTACCAAAGGACCCAGTGAGTCATCCTGTTAACTCTGCTGAAATACATGCTTGCCAGTCATCCTGCCACGGTAAGGCTGAGGGGTTTTGCCCTCTCTCTTCAAAAATTATAGCCCATTATATGCATTCTCTAGTACAGATAATGTTTACCCAATGCTGTAACTTCTCAGCGATGACCACAGCCCCAAACAGACCAAATATTGCATATCACACCTTTCTTTTTTTTAAAGTTACTAAAGTACTCGAATGCAGATGGGAAGGCTGACTGTGCCTCGTGCCATGCTGTTTACAAGGGCTGGTTTGTCTCAGCCTGGAGGCCACGTAAGAAGGAACCTTGTGTGTTGTTGGAACTGATACGCAGGCAGTAATATAAGTGGCCCTGAAAACATTGCCCTGAGAGGGGATCCACATGCAGCTAAGAATGGGTTGTACTGTGACTCAAGGTGGAAAAATTCAGCATCCAAAAAACCCCAAATCTCCAGGATGACATAATGTGGATTATGTATTCCTAGCGCTGGCCCAGATTAAACTCTTGAGTTATTTTGTCCCTCCTGAGATCTCCCAGCTCATCGAGCCGATATCCCGGAACATTCCAGTTGAGGTGTAGGTTACTCCTCTCCTTTTCCCAGCTTTGTGCTGGAGGCTGCCCTTGGGTCATCCTGCTCTGCAACTCCTTTTCATCTGGGAGAAGGGCTGGTGCAGGCTGCTACATGAATCTCTTGCTTTTCCCTGTTCCTTGGGTTGGAGAAAAGGTAGGACACGTTTTTCATTGACAGTCTCTCCTTCCCTGCTTTGCTCGTTCTGCCCTTGAAGGTGATGTTCTGTGGCACAGCCCAAGCAAACTGCTTGAAGTCTACTCTGTGCACCACGCAACCTTATCTCACGGGCGAGGAGCATATGGCCTTGGGTTATTATTTGTTATTTCAGGGTAACTAGATGGTAACTGTACTGAAAACTTAGGGCAGCTCATGCATGACCTCATGTTAAGGCCATCAACAAACAGCATCTTCACTCCACGCATTAACATTAATGGAAGGAAAAACTCATGAAAAACTGTCAAATCAGTTTAAATATGTCCCCATTTAGGATGCCCCAGATGCTTTACTGCTCCTGCTTGTCTCTTACACATTTAAAGGATGACTGGGACTCCTTCAACGTTTGACATTCTTGCCTTCAGAGCCAATGCCAGCTGCAGCCCTGAAGTTGGTGAGCACTCAGAATCATCCAGCTTAAGAGAGAAGTGTATCTCTGAATTAAGCTAAAGCTTGAGCAAGATATCACAGACATCATTAGTGATGCATGTTATGTGTATGCAGCAAAACCAATCCAGAGATCCAAGGGGAGAATTGCAGTATTTTGGTCATCTCTGGAGTAACCCCCAAAAGCAAGGTGACTACGGCAGCTGACGAGATGTTTTACTTCACCTCTAAAAGGTCCCTTCCCAACCAATTCCAAGTGCAAGCAAAGTAAAGATAACAGGAGCATTAAAGTATTCTGTGTGCTTGTCATAAACCAAACAGGGGAGCAGAGAAAGGCAAAGGGAAGAGAATGGAGCTAACGCAGCTGCACAAAAGCTATTTCAGATGTACGCCGCTTGAGAATGCCAGCACATTGCCAACCCTTCCAAAACACACTGAAGCAACATTATACAGTACAAAAAAGAGACTAGTATCCCTGTAAAACCAAACTCCTAGTTGTTTGGCCCAAAACCTGCTGGGAAAAAAAAATAAATAAAAAAAAAAAGAGAGCCCCCAAAGTAAATACCGAATTAAATAATAAAAATGAACAAAACTATGTCTAATGATCCCACGGTGACTACATGTTTTTCCCACATTGTAACCACTTCATTAGCTGAAGGTGACTGCTCAAGGACATGCTGGAACTTGAAACAGGGAAATATTTTTCTAACTTCATAATAAGGGTAATATATCACAAAACTGGGCCAGGCCTGATCCATCTCTGTGCTTCTCTGGCCAGTATATGTTAAAAAAAAAAACAAACCACCCTGAAAACATTTTTTCCTCATCTCTTTATCTGGCACAGAGCTTGAATCAGGCAAGATTCAGGGTCCACTGCAGTTTACAGAGGCATTTTAGATCCCATAAGGAAAAAAATAAGAAAAATCACTAGGAGGGAGTGTAAAATCACTAGGAGAGAGTCTAAAATCACTAGGAGAGAGTGTAAAATCACTAGGAGAGAGTCTAAAATCACTAGGAGAGAGTCTAAAATCACTAGGAGAGAGTCTCAATAAGTTACAAATACTGATGAAGGGAGGGAAAAACCTGCCTCTTTTCAATACACTATTTCAAAGGCCAGACAAGGTTAAGGAAAAGAACAAGAGAAAGTCCCAGGAAAGTGCAGGGTCATGTACTGGGTTGCAAACTGGAAGCAAATTAGTAAATTTTTTTTTTTTTTTTTAAAGTTTGTTTAGTTCTGTCTCTAAATTAATTACATTCCTGACAACTTAATTCCTGATTTTGCTAGAGCATTTTCCTTCCTCATCAAAGTTAAAGGCATTACTTCAGCACAGAATTCTTAGTGTTTATCATAAGACATTTCTCAGGCGTTAGTGTCGAGGCTCTGAACTCCCAAAGCAGCACCAGGCATCACTTTAAATAAATGACACTTTGAGGTACGACTCTTGAACACCAAAGAGATATTTACTGACATTACCTTTGCCTGTCATTTTAAAATCTGTGTTCCTCACAGTAAGATCTGAAATAACTAAAACCAGGTAGTAATGGAGGAAGGAGTTCTGAGCTTATTATTTAGGGATGCTTCCATCTTCTGACTTTCAAAAAGGGTTTGAAGAGGGTCCCACTGCTAGCAAAGGGGATTGGATTTCCACATTCCCTTCTCTAAGCCCTTTTGTTGACGTCACAACATTAACCTTGAAAAGCTCTCAAAGTTGTGCAGTGTCAGACAAAACCTGCTGCTTATACAACAACCCTGACAGCTCCGAGTTTGCCAGTTGGTCATTAGAACTGCTCCACCATAACCTGACCTATCAATAAAAAACAACGACAATCACGGCCGACAAAAAGTTTATACAGAAACTTCTCCTCCCCACCTTCTGGCTCCACCAGGGTTGTGCTACTTCCAAAATTCACAGCGCCTTTCTGTAACAGCTGCTTTGTATGATGGACATGTACTGGGATGTCAGAAAGGCTAGGAAGGGTGGATAGAAGTTTTCCATAGGAAGAATTTGTGGAAATAAAGGAATTAAGCACGGAATAGGAATAATAAATAGCTAATGGAAAGCCATAAGCATGTAAAATAGGCAGTGCTGTGGGTGGCAATCCCTCCCTGTCACTTCAAATCTCCTATCTTCTCAATGCCTTCAGGAACATCTGCATTTCTCACTCTAGATGCAAAGATCCCTGTATTGGCACGTTATGTACGTGAAGTTACACGCTACTTAAACAATGCCAGGAACTACGTGGTTGTGCCAGAGCTACACAGGGCTAAATCCAAGACCTTCACACTGTCAATTCCGTGACAATTAAACTCCCAACTTTGGTCCCAATTTAGCCAACTTTGAAAGTACACATTTAACTTCAAGCTCATAGTTTGTTCCATTCATTATAATGAGGCCAGAAAGGTGCTTGAAATTACATATGCTCTTGATTAGCTTTCTTGGGAGCTGAAACTCTAGTGGAAGTACGTGAAAAATAGCTCTGTAATATTCCCAAGCCATTTGTCAGTTCACAAGTTACTTGAAATTACTAAAATATTTCCAGAATGCAGAATCTGAAAGCGAGGGAAGGGAAATATATGACAACATACATATGTATGTAGTCACTACTGATGGAGAAACAAGTGTAGACTTTTCAGCGGTGCTATTATTACTCAGTAGGATTTTTACTCTTCAGCTTTAGCTGAAAAAAAAAAATTAAAAAATAAAAAATATGTTCCAGCCATCTGCCCACAGAACTGTTTCTCGATGGTCGTCGTACGTTCGCAGCGTTGGCAGATAGCCGAAAGTCACACGCATTCAAGGAGAAAGCAAAATTAGAGTGTTTGTGCAGGGAAAAAAAAAAAGAAAGAAAGAAATTCCTTTCAGTAATCAAAGCTGGTTTCAGTATCTCTACCTCCTTTTATGAAGTGTCTGAACAGCAGCTTGCCATGGGTTGAGGATACCCACATTTGACACCGGAGAGTAAAGAAGTGCCAAAAAAACCCTGTACTTCTATTTCCACGGGAATAGTTTGTGCTGATAAAGCATGGAATTGGAATAAGAAGTAGGTAAAGCCATTAGCGTGTAAAATAGGTGGTCTTGTGGATGGCAAAAAATAACATGATAGGATCCAGCAGTAATCCTTCCTGATGGACCATCTGAGCATTAGCTACCCCAAAAGAAACAAGGAGGTGAGAGGGGACACGGGATGAAGCGATGTTCACGGATTCTGGAAGTATTTCAGTGCTCCAAACTGTTTCTGTTCTGTAACACTGACTTTAATTTCAGGAGACAGTGAAGATTTGCATCTTTCATTACACCTCGGACATCTAATGTCCAACAATGTTTTTCTTTTTCATAGTTCCTTAAATACACCTCTTACACCTTACTGTAGTCACACCTAATTAGGTAATTGTACGCTCGTGTTCAGTTATATTCACAGTACACATAAATACAATTAAATACAATTTAAATACAATTAAATAAATACAATTAAAAAAACCCCAAAGCATTCTGATCACCATTACAAAATTTCAATTAAACTTCACACAGAAACATTTCAAAACCCATATTGTGGGGTTTGCACCTTTTTTTTTCCCCCCTCATCGTGAAATGCAAATAAATTACCCAGGTCTAGCAGATTGCTAAACAGGATGATATGAAGACAAGGTATCATTTTAAACCAGAACCTCAGCTTTATCATATGTGTTCTAGAGGTGCCTCTTCACAGGCTTTCTTGAGAAGCAGTGCAAGGCTGGAAGGGGTTTTCTTATCAGCTCTGCAAAGCATAACTTGCAGCACTGGCACATTAATGTAGGCACGCGGTTAATGGCTTAGAAGGAAAAGGTCTTGACTCGGAAACAGAGTGCAAACAGCTTAAAGGTCATCAGATAACCAGATCTGAAACCATAACCAGTGGTATTAAAGGCTGTACACCTATAGGTGATCCATAGAGACTAAACTACATCCAAGGCCTGTGGCTGGGTGAACAGTGAGTATGTTGTGTCATTTCTGCTGTTTAAAAACCTTCCTGCTCTTCCCGTAGTCTTAAATATGCAGGTCACTGAAGATAGAGGGAGATTTCAAGGCACGACAGAAAGAAACAAATTCACTCATTGTAGCTCTTCACAGCGAAATTTATTCGGAGTCCCATTATAACCAAGTATTTAACGTTATTAACCTCCGAGTAGTTGTAAATGAAGTCCGTATGGTTTACGGCCTTTACTTCGAGTCACGGGTTATACAAGAACACAGTGGTTCCTCGGCAGGATTAAAACCCGAGTACATTAAAATTCAATTAAAAGCCTGTGACAAGTGCAGCGGTTGACTCAGAGCGTTCGCTGGGATTGTGTCTCTGTGAAATGAACTGCTTTGTCACCGTGCCGAGGGAGGAGGGCACGTGGTTGTTATGACCGAGTGAAATGTCAGACTCTCTTGTATCTGAGCAAGTTCTAACGTTTCTCTCTTCATTTCTCTTTCTCCCTAGTTAGCCAACCAACATCACAATGAGCGAGGACTTAGACCACAGGTTCAGTAGTCTCACCTGGGATCAGATTAAAATCCTGGATCAAGTGCTAGCTGAGGTCATACCTATTCACGGGAGAGGAAATTTTCCAACGCTGGATGTAAAGCCGAAGGATATCATTCGTGTGGTAAAGGAGCAGCTCATGGAAAAGCAAATCAACGTCCGAGACATCCGCCTGAACGGTTCGACGGCCAGTCACATCCTCGTCAAGCAGAACGGAACCAGTTACAAGGACCTGGACATCATTTTTGGGGTGGAACTTCCAAGTGAGCTCGAGTTCCAGGTTGTTAAGGAAGCGGTTCTTAATTGCTTATTGGACTTCTTGCCAAAATGTGTCAATAAGGAAAAAATCACTGCTCAGACCATGAAAGACGCCTACGTGCAGAAGATGGTCAAAGTCTCCACCGACCACGATCGCTGGAGTCTCATCTCGCTGTCAAACAACAGCGGCAAGAACGTAGAGTTAAAGTTTGTCAACTCGCTCAGACGGCAGTTTGAGTTCAGCGTGGACTCCTTCCAGATCATACTGGACTCCATCCTGAATGTTTACAGAGGGACAGACTGCAGCCTGACGGAAGACTCTCACCCCACCGTCATCGCCGAGAGCATGTATGGAGACTTCAACGAAGCGATGGACCACTTAAAATACAAACTGATTTCCACAAGGAACCCAGAGGAAATCAGAGGAGGTGGCCTCCTGAAGTACAGCAATCTCCTGGTTCGTGACTTTAAGCCAGCAGATGAAGCTGAAATTAAATCGCTGGAACGTTACATGTGCTCCAGGTTCTTCATTGATTTTCCAGATGTTGCTGAGCAGCAAAGGAAAATTGAGTCATATCTGCGCAACCACTTCATTGGGGAAGAGAAAAGCAAGTATGACTACTTGATGACTCTGCGTGGAGTTGTAAATGAGAGCACAGTCTGTCTCATGGGACACGAACGAAGACAAACTCTGAATATGATCACAATTCTGGCATTAAAAGTACTCGGAGAACAAAATATCATCCCAAATGCTGCCAATGTAACGTGCTATTATCAGCCTGCTCCGTATATCAGTGACAGAAACTTCAGCAGTTACTACATTGCTCACGGACAGCCACCTGTCATCTACCAGCCGTACCCATTTCACATACAAATGCAAAGCGGCATGGTTTAGGAACACGGTAACCTCCTCAGCACTTAACACTCCTCTCTCTTTCTAGTTCTCTCCATAATAAAGGCCTCATTAAAGCAACTTCTATCATCACTTTTGATTTCAGGACATTTTTTCGTGCAAGTTGCCAAAGTTCTTTGGTTGATCGATGTCTGAGTCAAGCAGATCGTAAAATAAGTGAAGTACTCATTCCCTGACGTGTGTTTGGGTTATATTTCTTTTCTTTTCAATGAGAAGAGAAGGATATAAATTATTTCTTATTTTATAAAATGAAATGCACTGAATTCTGGGTTCTAAAAAAATTCTTCAGCAAAATTTAAACAGCTTAAATAAAAAATTAAGCCCATAAAATACCTCTCAGTAGAAAAGCCTGACGTTAGAAGAGACGGTGTTCTGGGTAGATTAAAGCAGAGTACCCCTCACCGCTACCCATGCAGTTCCAGCAACGTTTATTTGCAACACCTTCTGCAAACAGGTGTTGATGGGCTGTCTCTTGGTGGTTTGAGCTCTGCTTTACAGGCTCTGGCCTGATCACTCTTCAGGTCTAAGCGGAGATGTGAGGTCCCCTCCTCACCAGCACACTGTGTAGTAACAGTTGGCAGGAAACATCCCCACCAAGAGCAGACTCAGCAATTCCACGTGTCCAAAATTTCCACTGATCTGACCGAGAGAATTGGCTGCATAAATAACATAGTGTCGGACCCCCCGGGTCTGCCTCACAGATAATGAAAGTTGTAAGAGATAAAACTAATCTGATTAAATTGAGCTCAAAAACCAAGGCAATAGAATGAGAAAGAAGGTGCAAATCGAGCACATACAGCTTGCTTTCTATTGCTAACTCGCTATTGATCAGAGACGCTCTAATGTACAATAGGAGTCAGGAAAAAAGAAATAAAAGAAGCCAAGCAGCTCAGCACTCCATTATTTTTAGGCAAATTAAAACAAATCCTGACAGTGGCATTTGAAAAAAAAAAAAAAAGTATTTTCTAGGAGCTGTGTCCTGCGTGCGCTTCGATACCCGCGGACACCCACGACTAGCAAACGACAATGTCTCTGACGATCGGCAAGTGAAACGTTCGCTACGAGTTTGTGTGTGTGTGTTTACCAAAGATACGTTTTAAACACGTCACGTAAGTGCCTCGCTGTGCCAGTTGCTCGCTGGAAGTCATAACGCTGTTGGCAATCACACCAGAGAGCTCCTGAATTCCAGAAAGGGACACGTAGGTCCTCGGGACTGCACCAGTGGGTCGCAGAGCGTTGGCAGCCCCGAAGGATCAACGTGCACCCTCTGCTTCGGTGCGAGGTCAGAAGGAGTGACGGTGTTCTCACCGAAACTCCTCCAGTTTAGATGCTGAGAGTTAGGGCACTAGAAGGAAGAGCATGAAAAAGAGCTTTGGAACGGGTGCAGTTGTGAAATTGGAACAGGCAACTGGAAATGCAAGCAGTAGAGTTTCCTACATCCGATGCTCATCACCCTGTCGCACGTGCTACGGGGCCATTGCTGGTGCAGTGCTTGTGTTTAAAAACATCCATTTACTACAGGTATCAGGTCTTAGAAATTCCTCCTACTTGGGAAAGAGCATTTGTTGAATTCACAGACCTGTGCTACATTTGAAATCAACCATTTCTAACATGTCTATGAAGCCCTATTGCCAGTGAAAAGTAGTTCTCCTTTCTCCCATGATCCGCCAGTACCGTAGACAAAAGAGCTGTTTAAGGACAATTTTGCTGACCATCACCACTAAAGTCAACACTTTTCTGTAAAATGCAGTGCAAAACCCCATACTTCTGCAACATCAGAAGGGTGTACTCATCTCCGTGGAGGCTGATTGGTTTTGTGATGTCTTTCAGGAATATAGTACTATTATTTTTGCTGATTTTTCAACTACGTCCAGATCCGTGTCTTAAAATCACACTTTATTTCCCTTCCACAGGTATCTTTCTAACCTATATTTAATAAAGCAGGCAATTCTAATCGCTGTGTTACCAGCTATGATAATGCTGTATTTGTGTGTAAGCACTTCTAGGGAATTGCCCCTGTCAGAAGCAAAATGAAGTGAAACATAGCAGGGGTTGATTTTGTTTTGTTGTTTTTTTGTTTTCTTTTTTGTTGAGCTGTTTAGATTACAAATGGAACCTTTACATTTAGTTTGGTATCCACCAAATTAAACAGCACTGTGAAATTCTGTAAGAGCCTTACGGAGGTTGTGTCCCTGCTTGTGCTTCAGCACTCGGCCCGTGGCATCTGCAGGGCTGAAGAGCCAAAAGCTGGACTGGGCACAGCTGGGACTGGCCCACTGCGTCTGTGGGAGTCAGGCATCCCCCTGCCTCGAGCTCCAGGAGGAACTGGGCTCCTAAACTCCTTAAATTTGTTTGAAAAACTCAATCCAGTCTGCATTGACCTGTGACCTTAACATCATGTAGCCTCATCAACTTGTTCCTCCTCCACTCCAGGTTTCCTGGCTTGCTGGGTGGAGAAATGGGTTGAACTTCTCAAGAACCAGGGATGAGGTCAGCCAAGAATGAGCATTTTGTCACGTACATCCATTACCTGGAGAAATCCTTCCAAAAGTTGGTTTTTAGCCAACAAGTAGAAATATGTATCACCCTGTATAAAGAACTATAATTCTTTTTTTTTTTTTTTTTAACCAGACTTTGGGAAAAGTATCGGGAATGGTGAAGGATTTCTAGCTCTGGAGTTGTATAAACGAGCCTGCCTGCTTGTACAGCAACTCTTTATTTAAATATACACATTTAATTCTCTTACGCCTCTGTTTATAGATCCAGGTTAGATCTAGAGGGATCTATAAGGTTAGATCTAAGGAAGGACTCGGCCAAAGTCTGGGGAGCTAGTAGGAAAAAAATCCACATAACTCCAAAGGCTTTGTGCAAGAGCCCAGTTAAAAGGGCCCAGCTGAAGACCTAGAGGTAAAGGTACAAGGACATCAATATGCAAAAATGTCTCAGGTATAATTAAACCCTTCCCATTTCTTGAAAAGAGTCTTGTATTTCTTACCTAGAGGTAGTTTGGTTTTGAAGGTCGAGCGATATAAAATCTCACATATCTACACCTACAGAGGCAATTAACAAAATCAGATGGCTTTTAATATTTCCTTCCTAGCAGGAGGATTTGACCTGGAGAGGATGGTTGTTTTTTTTTCCCCCGGGGTAATAGTGATTCTGTAAACTAATATTAAAAGAGGGGTGATGTTGTTTTGCTGCTCACAAAACACCGACATCAACAAGCGAGATGAAAACGAACCTCTTCTCCAGCAGTTCCTGGTTTCACTGTGGGCAGAAAGAAATCTACAAAGAATCGACAGAGTTTTCTCAGCCCTGGTCTCCTGAGCTTCATGTTTACATCACAATTATATCTTCTTGATACAATCAGTTGAATAATTATAATACCTGGAAACTGTAACGCTGATTTTACTTAATCACATAAAACTTCTTGATGTTTACAGCTTAAAGTAATTTAATGTTGTCAGGACCTAAGTGTTAAAGTTTCAAGTGCTTTCCCAGAAAAAATTATCCTTGGAATTTTGTGTTCTATTGTAAAAGGTCTATTTGAAGCATACACTTTATGGCAGTTCCTTTAAAATGTAACTGGTGAGCTTTGTACTTGACACGTCACAGGCTTTTTGCAGTGGATAAAGGAAGTGTACAGTTGTCCTCGGTCAGGGTCTTGCGTCGCCCGTTGCGTTACACGGAGCCTGCGGATCTGTGAAGTAACGGATCCCATTTATCCCCGCGACACCTCCGTCTTCTCGCCGGGTAAATTTGACTGGTGATAGAGGAATTGCACCAGCACAAATTCAGAGCGACACAGCGTAGGATCTGTAGAAACACCTGGCGAGAGGGCAGCAGAGGGGGCTTGGCCGGTCAGCGCGCTCCTTACAGCTCCGGTTTTGTTCGTTACTTTTCTGTCGCGCCAAACCAAGGGAAGGGGATTCAGAACGAAGCTGTCACAGGTGAAAGGAGAAGTGTTTCACTTCACGTGCCATGGAAAGCTGCTAAAATAAAATATTGTAACGCTAAACCCGTGTACGCATCACAGAGAGTTGTAGGTCATTAGTCCACAGTGTTGATTAGTGCCTTGGGTATTGGGGAAGCAATCATTAAAATAATTTTCTTGTTTAACGTGTGGTTTGCTTGTAATACCTTCATTATTCTGGGTGGACATCAGTTTGAGCACGCAGACCTCTTCTGGCCCCCCCAGTTGGGATATTATATCTGCCTGAGCGCGAAAGGGGGGGTGGTACAGTTCCTTAGCTCGATAAACACCGACCCCCTGTCAGACCCACACCGAAGTCTACGGAACAACCAGACTCTCCAGAGTATCTCTGAGGCATCAGAATGGCTCTGTGCTGGTTGTCGAGCAAGCTTCTGTCAAATATTCACATTCAAAGTGCCTGGATATGTATTTATTTAATGAAAACATGGCTGGCTGATGGGTAAATAAAATTAATACTTAACTTGAGAAATTATTTGACCGTACACACGCCTAAAAATACATTTCACCTCCGCTGAACGCGCACTGCCATGAATCTAAACACATTTACCAGGGCTGTACAATTTGTCACGTATGAACACGGCCCATGGCCAGGGTGTCAGACCAAGGACAGAGAAACATTCCTACAAACTCTTTTGATTTCTACCTGGTAAGATGAAAGGGAGGGGAAGGGGATGCAGATCTCTCTGCTTTGGTGACCTTCATCAACACACTCAAAATGGTCTTTGGTGTCTCCCTGCTTTGCACGTGCGTAGCCAGCTCCACTCATCTCTCCCTTGGGCACATGTCCTGCACCCAGAGCTTGGGATGGCACCAAGAGACACCCACAGTCTGGAGAAACCTCTCTTTTCTTTTAGCATTGCTCAAAAGATGCTCTTTCACCTGTTTTTCATAGCAGAATTGATACATTTTTGTAAATGCCTTCTCTTTTTTTTTTTTTTAAACCAGTAATAACCTTTTCATTGTAATTTCATTTCCTGCTTCTTTTATACAGCCAGATCTGTAACAGTCTGCCTCTTAATAAAACAGCAAATGGGGAAATAGGAAGGGGGTTTTCCTTTCCTTAAATATTCACCAGAGGCTTTCCTAAGGAAATACAGGAAGGTAAGGGAGGGCTGGTTTCTTTTCTAGTCCTTGCCACCCCCTATTTTTTCTGCTCTGTCAGTCTCCATCATGAAATACTATTTCAGAAGCAAGTGATTTTCTTCTTGCCATCTGCCTCCACATTCAGCTCCATTTCATCCTGTACCCCTGCAGAACCCACGTTTCCAAAATTCACAATTAGTTACCATGGAAAGCAATTCAATAGCGTAATAAATACAGGTGAAGGCTCCTCGCTCAGCTGCGGGTTACAAAATCAAAATTAAACACGAAAAAAAAAGGCAGAGTCCTCCAGAGAACTAGATCTGGATTGCACACACAGATATGTTTACAGGCAAGTGAGTCCTTGTATGCATGCAGTAATTTTTAATTACATTTTCCTTCTGTGCTGGGTGTGTGTCAATACAGGCAGCTCAGCAAACCCAAGCAAGGTGCTGCCTGTTTCCTTCCCCCTACTTTGCTTTGTTTTCCTGTAAATATTCTCATCCTGTTGGTGCTACGAATGGATATCACCCTTGTTCTGTTTCGCTTTGGGGAAGAAACAGGAACACGATGCTGCCCATACGGTCCTGTGTTTACACACAAACACATCTCAACGTCCTTGGCAGCTGCCCGGGGCCGGCTCCACCGTCCTGTCCTCCCCATGGAGCAGAGGCAGCGTTGGGAGCACAAGTCTTGGCTCAAGATGCTGATGCAACCCTGCAGTGCTCTCGCCATTTACACCAACAATTTCTTCCTCCAGAGTTTTAGTGGCTCCTGACATTTCCCAGACAATAGGATGAAATTGCAGCTCGGAGTTTTGCCTCAAGGACAAAAATGGATGTTGAAATACATCTCTCTTTATTGTATTGCCTCCTTATCCCTGGCAGGTCCCAGCTAATGACATTCTCCATTCAAGGGCCTGGATTCGTGACCTGCCTTGAATGGCTTCTACAACCCATCAGGTCAGAAGAGAAAGCAGCAAACTTCACGTATTAAAATACAAACAACTTGTTACACCTCTTGAGAAGTTGATTAAACCGTGGGTTCCAGCCCAAACACTCAGTCATGTTTTCAATCCAGAGGCAGAAAGGCAACCATAAGAAAGAGCATCGAGGTCTTTGAATTTAATAGCATGGGACAAGCAGAGCTGGTCTAATACTAAACTCTAAACAATTTATTGCATCGATTGGATCTTGCATGAAATAACGTAGTCAGTCAATGGATTTCTCAGCTCTTATTTCAGAAAACAAGAGTGTCAGAAGTCATTATATCCCACCAGTCACGTGCTTCCTACGGCATTCCCCGGGGCTACCACGGACACACATCCAGGTGCCTGCCTATGTGCTCTGCTGAACTGCAGTGTGACTTTTACTCCATGGTTTCTAAGCTGGAAGCTGCAGACAGAGGCTTCGTGCAGCTCCTGCTGACAGCGACTGACGGAGGTTTTACAGTATTAAGTTGTAGAGCACAGTAAAAGGTAGGTAAGGAGACTGGGGTGAATAAAAGAACAGCAAAGATAGAGGCTTTGGGGTTTTTTTTCCAGTCACGGCTGCATCTTAGACACTGTAAAAAGCCAATTTTAGAGCCACTGGAAGTCATTAGAAATCCTCCTTTCAGTATTGATGGGGGTTGGATCAGGATCAGCCTTTTGCACAAAGCTTTCTGCTGCCGATTGAATGGAACTTTTTTTTTAATGAAAAGCAATCTCAAAAAGTGTTCTCCCTCTCCTCTCTTCTCCCCCTTTCCATTTGAAGCCTCCCCCCAAGCCCACACCAATAACCCCTTCAGCAGCTCAGCCTTGGGCTGGCACTGGGGCCACGACCTGAGCCCAGCTGCTGCAGTCTGTGGCTGGCAGTCACCTGCTCCTACCCCCCTGGGTGGATTGCTTTGCTTGGCTGTTAGAACAAGAAGGGGAATATGTGCATTTAATCAACCTGAAAATGAAGAGCGTGGCATTAACGGAGGTACGGGGGCAGCTGAAACGAATCGAGCCCTCTGCTTCAGCCAAGGGGTGGAAGAGAAATTGAAATGGCAAAGCACAACCCCTTGGAAACACCACAAAACAAGCACACGAGTCTTTTTTTCCCCAGCAGACAGATTCTTTCCCAAACTCTGGTGTGTTTAAAGCTCGGGCATCACCCCAGCAGGGGCCGACGGCACATTGGGTCCATCACAAACTCCACGTTTGTGAAGCAACCCTGTGATTTAAAATGAAAACCACGACGGGGCAGATGGACAACAGCCAGGGGTGAGAACATGGCAAAGGTACGAGGAGTTTGGGAGCCACAAGGATTTCCCCAGGTCCCTGGTCCCCAGGGGACACATGTGGCATGCAGTATAGGATGATACCCATCGACCTGGATGCCTGAACTCCTCTGCCTGCGCAGTGAGCTGCCAAAGCAGCGGTTCTCCACCAGAAACCTTTGTCCAAAGCAGGCTAAAACCACTTTCTTCCCCACTTTGACAAATCAACGGTATTCACTTGAAATCCTCCCTCTCGGCTCTGGGGAGAGCAGGAGGCAACAAATGAGATTTGGGCTCCTGTTCACAAATTCCTCACGACCAAGCTCTTGATGCATTTACACACCACCTATCTGTGGTAAGTCAGGGAAGAAGGAGCCTGGAGCTGCTTCTTTTCTCAGGGCAAGATTTGTCAGTCTTGGCCTTCCCAGTTTGAGAGGCAGGATGAAAACTTTTGATGTGCCCCATCTCCTGCCCACTGACCATGAAGGACCCTCTGCCCCACTCCTGCTGGGGACAGCAGCTCTATGGAAACACTGCTGGACATCATTACTTATGGTGCTTTAGTCACCCTGGAAACAAAGTAGATGCTACCAGACATGACTTTTAACACAGCTAATTATATCATTAGTGTCAGTACCACTTAACAACTGGCATATACCTTCCGTGGTCCAGTGCTGGCAGCGTTGCCATGGGAATGACCCAGCTCTGCACCTCGGTGGGGACGTGCACAAAATGCACCAGGACCACAGTGAGGTGTCACAGCTCTCCACTGCTTGACCCGAAGCAGGTTTGGTGGTTAATTTAAGTCCTGCACTTGCTAAAAAAAAAAAAACAACAAAACCTATTTGGAGGACTAGAAACAGCTCATGAATTCAGTCAAATTTTCTAAACACTCTGCCCTAAAATATTTCATGCTGCCACCCCTCTGTGCAACTTGTTTCTCAACAGTGCTCCCATCTCAGAGTCTACTGAAGCAAAAAAATTAATTAAGTGAAAAAAACCACCTAACAAAACCAAGAACAAAGTGAAAACTTTCCTCCCTCTTTACCCACAACTTCCTCATCACTCCCAGTGACATCCATCAGCATTTTAAGATTTCAGCACGGCTCAGAGATTTTGGGTGGTCTCCAAACCATTCATCACCCAGCACAAGCTCTGGCTCCATGGGGGATGCAACCACATCCAAAAGCCACATCCAGTCAGGACAACTGCAACAAGAGCCTGTCAAGCTTCTGAGGCAAGCAAGAAAATGCTTCTTTTTCCTCCTCAGTTGTACGTATCTAGGGCCAGCTCCTTGCTGATGGGTTTTCATGACGTTTAGTGGCATTATAACCACACATTCCCATGATGGATGCTGGTTTGGTTTCTGAGAGAAAAGCAAATAGCTCTGTAATGAGCTAAGAAAGAAGCCTCAGAGTCAAATAAAAGAAGTTGTTATTAAATCCCTGTCCCGAAGGCTGCACACATCAGCTCTACTGGCTTCTCAAGTCCTTTCAGCCCAGGAGCAGCTGTTATGGATGTGCTGGTGGGGCTCAGGCTGTCCATCAAGACCCAGCTATTTCACAGAGACGCTGTCACCGTGGGGTGGCAGGACTTCAGAGGGGGAAATACATGAACTAGTGGGAAAACAGATGTTACGGAGATGTGACCAAAGGCCCAAGAATAAATCCCAGTGCCTGGTGGATGTTTTCCAGCAGAAGACAAATAGTGTAATTTTGGGTCGTTGTTCTGGAGATTAGGGGTTCAGCCTCATGGTTTAAATGGGTTTGGGGTTTTTTTTTTACCCTTTTGGTGGTGGTTATCTTTAGTCCATCTGCCAATCACCCGTCACCCCACACAGGATGCCCCCAGACCCAGCCACAAACACCACTGACACCCCTTTACAACCACTGAAGTCATAGAATGGTTGGGGTTGGAGGGAACCTTTAAAGGTCATCTAGTCCAACTGCTGACACCTTCAAGGTTCCTGTAACTACAACGTCAAAATGATTCAAGGCTGGAAATAAAAAGCAGCAAGTGGCTCTTGACTGGAAACCTTTCATTGCAAGGTTGGGGCTCCAGGGCACTTTTCTTGCACCTGCCCCCTCTCTTTCTACCCAGCCCTGAGGAAGTCAGCTGGGGGGGGGGGGGGGGGGGGGGGGGTCACCATCGCTTACCCCCCCCCCCAATGACATCACCCCCGCCCCTCCCCCCCCAGGAATGCGCCAAACCCGTCCTGGGCCGGGACCCCGAGGCCCCTGGAATTTCCCTATCTTACCAAGAGTAAGTCATACATTTGGATTTTAAGGATTTTTTGTTTTAAGGAACTGGGGTGCCTGCTCTGTGAGGCAT
>JANIJG010013653.1:71073-88874 GCA_024611175.1 Megaceryle torquata
CAAAACAACAAAAAAAAAAAAAAAAAACCACAAAAAAAAACCACTCCCCCCTTGGCAAATATTAAGAATGTGACAGTTTGCAAGCTCCTGGAAGAAATATAGAAACAAGCAACAGCCAACACAGACCAGTCAAGTTCTCATCTAATCCTCTTCTGTGACTGGTAAGAAATTGTTTAGATGGAGAAAAAAAGAAGCACTGCCAGTCCTAACTTTAGTGAGGCTGTTTGTGACCCTGCTTCCAATGATGTTCTGGGAGAGTGCAAAGTCATCTGCCACCTTCATTTCCAGCTATATAGTCCACTGGATCAACACAGACTAGTTTTCAAAATACTATGCCTGATCTGATAAATCCTAACAGATTTGACCAGACATAGGTCACGATTTGATCAGTTCTAGTCTGAAAAAAGTGACAAAAATGTGGGATCAGAACTAGTAAGATAAATGAACACAGGCAGCTGATATCAGGAAATGAACAATTAATAAGAAAGGATGGATTGAGCCCTGTGAAGGAGTCTGTTCTGGTGCTAATAATATATGTATTGACCTGGAAGATGAAAGAAACTGGTTTTCAAATTTGTAGTGAAGATCAAGCCTGAGGGATGTGATAGAATTCTATATGGTCTTGCCAGTTTGGAGAAATAAGACAGGTGACAATGGGTTTAGGGAGGGTTTATCCATTTTAAAATGCAGGACAGTTAGAAACAGGTAGAAGGTTCACAAGCTGCAAATCAGTCAAAAATGCCATGCTAAGACTAATTCTAGTTTGAGGCATTTAAAGAGTAGTTTGGCCTGCAGAAGACACATAGTCTTCCTATTGTGTTAAGGTCTCAGCTGGAGTATTGTCTCAAACACTTGCAAAGGTACCTGGGCCAGATGAAGGAAAAACCAAAAGGAGATCTGTAATGGTAAAAAGACATCTAAAAAACATGGCTTGGAAGAAGCAATTGCAACATCCCAGGACTGTATAGCTTAGATAAGGGAAAGCTTGTGGAAAACAAAACAATCTGGCATCTAGGCTGTCACTAGGAAGGTCAGTAGGAGAAGAAATGACACACAAGGGATATTTGAGAAGGCATTAGGATAAACCTTCTAGTACTAACCACTGTCAATCAGTTGCCTGGTGAAGTTGTGGTATTAGCATCACGGGGGCATTCAAGGACAGTTCAGAAAAGTATAATGAATTACATAAACTGGGAAAGGATTGAATAGCTTCTTTCACTGCTCTGAGCATTGTATCACTCTTAATACATATACACTCCTCAGAATTTTGACAATATGTCTATGAACAGGACAGAATTAAAAAAAAAATAGCTGTAGCTCTGTGTCACAGGAGAGATCAAACTAAAAAAGATGCAGAACAAAACCCAGAGTCAGGCCACCAGGAAGCCAGAATCCTAGGATGTCATAAACAATCACAGAGATGGCACTTGGTAGTCACCGTTGGGCAGTCCTTGACATATACTAACAACAATGAGCAGATACGAACTGAGGAGCTATCATAACACTAGCTAGCTAATCTATCACAGAAACTACCAAGTGGCTTGATAAAATGTCACTCCTTTGGAGAAAAAGATTTAAACATTTACACAGCTTAATATTTCAGTTAGCTTTTCTACAAAAAGAATTAGAATTTATTTGCATGGGAAGCTCATCAATGAAAGGTTTTCCCAGTTGCAGCAAAGACAAGAAGCTGGACAAGCCTCTTGTGCTTTTGGAATAGTCTGGACAGTTACACACATCTAGAAATTATTATAATGGCCTACTAACCTATGATTACCACGGGAAGAAGTTTTGTAAGAAAGGAAGAAAGTGGTTAAGGATAGGATAAACAGATGTCAAATAAACATTTTATTATTCCTTTTCTGCTTGTTTTATTTTGACTACTCTGGTTTACTGCACCTTCTGAATGTGTCAGAAGCTGTATCAAAATAAATACCCTCCACAGAAAGGTGAAAATGTTCAGAAGCTGCAAGAAATATTTAGGCTCTTTTTCATGTAAGCTCTGTGTTAAAAAATCCCTTCCACATTCTAGGTTTACAATAAAGTAGAGAAAAACACTAAGAATGTAAGACTGGACACATAAATCACTGGTCTCAATAGGTAGCCAAGATCTGATTCTTGGAATATCCGGTGATCCAGGCAGAGGAAAAAAAAAATATTGGGTTTTTTTTTTTTAAAGGATAATGTACTGGCAAGACTACTCCTTTTTTTTCCAGAAAAAGAATGAGAAAAGCAAGAAAAGTCTGTTGGGGCAAACAAGTAACCAAAGGTAACAAGTGTGGCAATTTGAAGGTTACAATACATTAGAAAAATTAAGAAATTAAGTCTGAAAGATACCCCAGAGTGATGTTGCTAATGGCATTTAAATTCTTGCATCCATTCAAAGAGCAATTTGGACCTGGGTTTCACTAAATCATGTATATCAGTCATACACTTCGACACTCCTGAGGCCCAGATTCTCTATTTATAAACAGAACTCTTCATGAATTCACACATTCTAACAGTGGAGTGAAAATCATTAAGATGTTTTGCATTTGTATTCTGCATCAAAAGGAACAGAAAATTCACAGCCAGTACATTTCTTCCTGGGTTTTTTTGTTGTTGTTGTTGTTGTTTTCTGCCTTTGTTTTCAGTTTGAAAAGAAGTCAAAGGCCTATCTTTGCAGGGCCCAGCTTGTAGTCAGTTAAGAGCAGGAACAAAGCCTGCCAGCCCTAGAACAGCAGCCACAGTTACATCACAAAATAAATGCACCAGTTGGATTATCTGTTGTTTAAAATAGATGTCTTTAGTATGCTATCTATGTGAATAAAAGCATAAACATTTCAGCTATCAACTCATCAGAACCGCTTGAGCAAGCATAAAATATCTTCTTGGCACCAGGTAGTCCCTCTATCCTCTTAACACGATTTCTCTCTCAGACTTACTCTTCAGTCACATGCTAATGGGTTCATCTTAAGATAGCAAAGCAATGCATGTTTTTAATATCAGACTTCCTTGGATTGGTGAGAGCTACAGATTTTTTGCTGACAAGACAGTTTTAGAACTATATGAATGGTATATCTTCATTTAGGGAAAAAAAATGAGGTGAGTAAAAATTCTGAACCACAAATGATGCCACTTGAAAGACTAAACTGAGAGCAAGAAGCGCTACAGACCACTTTGCAAATGCAAATGAAGTAAGGTGAAGAATAAAATGAAAGCCTAGCTCTCCCCAAACATTTTTTCTAAAGAAACTTCATCCCTTGCAGTTTGGTTTATATTTCCATGTTTAGTTTCTGATTTTATTTTTTATTTTCCATGTTTATTACTGAGTAGGAGTACCTGAAGCAGGTCACCTAAGTTCTTTTGATTAGGCTTATTTTTAAATTTCCCCCTAAGCCTTTGGGTATTGTTTCTGAGGACCAATCACAGCCTTTAAAACCACAGGATAAGCCCTGCCTGACTGGTCACAGAGTCCACCAAGCACACACTGAAGTACTCACACAACAATTACTGCTGATGATTGAGTGCTGCATGAACTGGAGCACAAGCCTCTTTCTGCTAGAAGAGGTCTGTGATGACAGGCTCCCCCTAAGGAAACACGATGTCTTCCCTTTTCATCCCCAAGACAAACCAGCATGGGTTTCCTCTGCTCTGGCCATCCACCAGGAAGTCTTCATGCATTACTCTTCCCAGTTCCCTTTACAGTCAAGCATGTATGATTTTCAGTCCACTCTCTCCAAGACCAATGTCACCCTCTCAACTACACTCATAAATACACACCCCAACTCTCCCTTAAACAGAAAACAGAAAAATTAGAGGCAAGTAGGGAGAGCAGATTGCTCACTAAATCTGTGTTGCTGAAGACAGCAAAAGAGCTTGATGAACACCTTGGCCGAGAGCCCCACACTGGCTTGAGCCAGCTGCTTCTGTGATGACAGCATCAGCATGGTTTTCTTCTCATCTCAGTCAGCACCTCCCCAGCAAAGGACTTCAATCACACCAGACCCTACATTCATACTGCAAAGGACCTCTGGCTTCCTCCCTGTTCCTCTGGGTGACATACCAGAGAAGATCACAGAGAAATACAAGGGAAATCCATGCCAGCCCTAGGCTACTATGGTCAGATAATTCCTTTGGATTTGTATCAGGTTCCATTTAATGCCATCTATTTCTGTGCTCTGTTTTTTCTCCCCCTGCCACTGAGGTCCTCTCAACTGTCCCACTGACAAGTTGGCCTTTTTTTGATGTCTCCAAGTGCTTGCATGGACACAGTATCAGATAAGCACTGGGATGAGTGACTGGGTTAACTGATAAAGTTGCTAATTAAAGCCCTGTTGTCAGCACTTCTGAAAGATTAACTGGACCAAAATTTAGAACACAGAGGAAGTTTTACTTTTCACAATGTACACTGTCTGGTAAATAAAAGGGTCTAACAATTTCAAAGAAAGTTGTGCCAAGAACCTTGAAAAAACATTTTCCTCCTCGGAGAATTATACAAATGGTGCAATTCACTTTAAAGCTTTGTAGGTTTAACTTTGCGAGTCTCCTGTAAACACTGAGGCTAATTCACTAAAAACGCTGCAGCACCAAAACTATGATCATTTTATAATCTTTACCATTCACTTCCAATTATATATTCCTAACATGTCAAACTGGACAGAAATCAAAATTACTGGAAAATTGGATATGGGATTAAAGAAACAATTTCTGTATTCTCCAGTATAAGATTAGATATCCAGTTACTGTCAAGACTGTACAAATTAGATAATAAGGTCATATTAGGATGGCAGTGACTAAGCTAATGCCTACACTAAGCCACTAAATGCATACAGTGTATACTGCGTAGCTCTCAGGCTGAGCTGACTAAGCTGGAACTGAGTCCCTCTGCAATCCATAGAAGGCTGCTGCTTTTGTTTCTGGCACTGGCACAGTTACCAAACAGTTGTATAAAATACTAGAGAAAGTCTACCTAGAATAAGCAGAAACACTCTTGAGGTTTAAAAATGTTTTCTGATGTCCTAAGTCCTAAACACACCTGGTTTTTTACTTGCTTGTGATATTCCCAGACAGAAAATGATGAAGACCTATTTTGAAGCTGTGTGATGAGCTGAACCGAAATCCATCTGGTAATGAGCACATAGATTTCTAAGCATGTTTTTGATTTAAATACTGCAACAGTAATTATTTACTGTAAGGGTAACAGAACAGATGGTGAACACTTAGCTGACCAATAGATAGTTAAGAGGTTGCACATGCAGTAAGTACATCAGGACACTCATTAGTGTCAAGGTAATGATTCTAAATTGCAGCTTGTTTGCTTGCTTCCTTTAAGAGAGAACTTCTGTTAATAAATAGAATGGAAAATGGAAGATGATTACCACTAAAGTATTACACTTATGCCTTGACTACCTTGTGTTTGATTTGATCAGATTTCATAAAGTAAACCAGGGCAGGCTGGTCATGATACAAGCACTCATTTATAATCTATACTAAGTTTAATTAAACATGAATGACGCAAAAAAACATACCTGCAGGTACTGAGCTGATCTCAAAATTAATTTTAAACTGGTTTTTTTATATATATACATTTATTTTACACCCGATAGAGGAGTCCAATCTGGTCCCACCATTACTGATGAATTCCAAAGGTGCTTTGATACAGACTACTCACTTAAGAGCAAACTTTAATTTACTGATACTGCACTTTATTGATGTTATCACTAAAGAGATATGGTAAAACCAAGCTCAACATCTACATGAATATATATATTTATAACAGTGTCAGCACTGCTGGTATTATCTCTGCTTTCTAATCATGTTTTGGAACAGGGGAACTAATTTCTGTGAATGGTAAAGTTGTCAAGATGCTTTTCAAGATCTAAAGCTACTTTGCAATGGAGATAGCTAGTACTCATTAAAAGGCCTGGCTTGACAACAACCAAGGATGGAATGTCTTCTTTTTTCATGAAGCAAATACAGAACCACATCACAAATATACTGAACTGCCAACATAAGATCTATTCACTAATTTGACCTTTAAATAAAGAATGCCAGGTGGGACTCCCATGTGAACTCAATAAATTCTCATTCACATCCATAGCAATAATTTTAGATTTCAACAACCCAGGTAGAATTGTTACTGAAAGCCTAGTTGCAGGAACCATTTCTTTTACCTTTCCTTCAACTCTCTCTCTATGGATGTTACTCAACTTCCCTCCTTGCTAATCCCTTTAGGAGCTCTGTATATGAACAGGAACAGCCTGCCTTTAGCTAACAATCATTAAAAATTGTCATTACCTCACTGTTTCTACTTAGGTCAGGAGAAGCAGCAGCTCTAAGAATTTGGCCCTAAAATCAATATGCATCAGAAAGGATGTTAGAGAACTCTCCATAAGACCAGGAACCTAAAACTTAGCAAAGCTACTGCTAAAATTACCTAAAAGATAACTAGACCTTTAGTCCTACACTACCACAATAGCCTGATCCTGTTCTTAAGTCTACACTGAAGTCTTGATAGAACTGGAGAGGTGCCTGAGAACTGGGAGAAAGACAAGGTCACTTCAGTCTTCAGAAATAGCAAGAAGTACCGGGAAACTACAGGCCAGTGAGCCTCACCTCCATCCATAGACAGGTGATGGAACACCTAATTTTGGAGGTCATCTCTAAGCATGTGGAGGAAAAGAACATTATCAGAAGTAGTCACCATGGATTCAACAAGGAATAGTCATGCATGGATTAAAAGTAGAGGTGGGTGGATTCAGATTAGACATTAGGAAGAAGTTCTTTACCATGAGGGTGGTGAGACACTGGAACAGGTTGCCCAGAGAGGTGGTGGAAGCCTCATCCCTGGAAGTTTTTAAGGCCAAGCTGGATGGGATTCTAAGCAACTTGATCTAGTGGGAGGTGTCCCCATGGCAAGGGGGTTGGAACTAGAGATTTTTAAGGTCCCTTCCAACCCTGACAATTCTATAATTCTATGTTTGACTGATCTGATAGCCTTCTATGATGGTGTGAATAGTTGGGTAGATGGAGAGCAGTGGATGTTGTCTACCTTGACTTCAGCAAGGCTTTTGACACTGTCTCAAATAACATTCATAGGTAAGCTCAGGAAGAGTGGGTTAGATGAGTGGAGAGGTGGATTAGGAACTGACAGAACGACAGAGCTCAGAAGGTTGTTATCAGCAGTGCAGAGTCTAGATGGAGGCCTGTAGCTCACAGTTATCCTGAGGGGTCAGTGCTGGGTCCAGTCTTTTTCAATGTATTCATCAATGACCTGGATGAAGGGACAGAATGTACCCTCAGCAAGTTTGCTAATGACACAAAGCTTGGAGGAGTGGCTGACACACCAGAAGGCTGTGCTGCCATCCAGTGAGACCTGGACAGGCTGGAGAGCTGGGTGGAAGGGAAATTAATGAAGTTCAACAAGAGCAATTATAGCATCCTGCACCTGGAGAGGAATAACCTCACACACCAGTAAAGGTTAGGGGATGACCTATTAAAAATCAGCTCCATGGAGAAGGACCTGGAAGTCCTGGTGGGCAGCACACACAATGAAGAACACTCATCCCCGAGGAGGAGTGCCTTCACCCACAGAGCTAGAAAGAAAGAGGAAACTCACAGCCTCCCTTCCACAAACAGCTAAGTTAGTTAAGAGAAACTTGCAAATGGCAGAAAAATAAACATGCAAAGTTTAGAGGTAAATTTTTTTTGAGAAAGATTCCAAAATGGAAGAATTAGGTAAAATCTATAGTTTGCCTTTCACATCTTAAATTGACACCTTGCTGATTCTGTAATGTTTCAGAGCATTTTCAGGACTTGCAAAAGCAGAGATATAGAGGAGGGCTTATTCCAGCAAATCTTTGCCCTGTCAGAAGCATATTGGCATAGATATCTCCGAGTACTGGTTTGTACCTTGCTTGTGGGTTGACTGACCTTTAGGTCAAAAGTTTACACGTGGTTTTCCTCTTCCTTTACACCTTGTCTTTAATCTACCTGGAACTTCTGTGGTTAAGGGTAGGAATAGAAGCAAATAATGTATGCACTGATATTGGTAGAAGCTCTGAGAAAGAAATGCCCTGCCAAAAGAGAAAAAGGCTTGCCAAGCAGAGTGCTTTGGAAAATGAAAGCAAATCCTGGCAACATATGAAAAAGAAGATGAGACAAAGCACTGTAACTTTGTAGTCTCACACGAAGGCTTGAGGATTACTTTGCAAGATCGACTGCTTCCCTCCTTGTCGATGCAGGATTTGGACTATCACCTTTTGCAACACTGTGTCATATTCTACCTCTTTCCCTCTAGCAGCATGTGGCTGCATTCAGCTTTACATATAGCTTGGACCAAGATATAAACATGTCTCCTACCAGTACTATGCACTATAAAATATATTACAAATACACAAACTATTATCCACACTGTGAATTAACTATATTTATGGTGATTTTTTTGACATTAAAATAATGTGCTATTTAAATACCTCAGCTTTTTTCTTTCTCTTGTTTCCTTTCTCCTCTAAATATCCAGTCAATTTCTAAAATACTGCCTTCCTGAGCATCTTCCATGCTTTCTGACTCCACCAGACCAGTTTCACAGATGCCTTCCTGGGTAAGACATCAATATCATCTCCTCTTCCATACATAGTACTGACAGGGTTTGATAATATCACTTATACAATGGTCCCATCTCAAATCTGGTTAATTAGAAGTATGCAATTTGTCTCAAACTGAAACAATAATCTTACAAGAGATTTTATAAGACCAAATGTTGAGACAAATGGCTATATTTTCTAATTAAGTAATCCAGTTGTGCTTTCTTGTTGGAAACTGGGTCCAATGCAGTATATCACAAAATTACATCTTTCTTGATGAACCACACAAGTAGCCTGGGATCCTCTGGTTTCCAACTCTGCCATCTATATAACTGCACAACAATGAAGATACATATGGCAAAAAGAACTCATCTTCCCAGGACAGTCCTCCTACCTTCAGCAGGGTTGCTCTAGGCATGAGTTTATACTCCGTAATAAAAGCAAAATGCACTCCTGGATCAAACATCTTTCCAAATGCTCTGACAGGGAGATGCCTTGTTGTGACAGACCAGATTTGGATCAGTGCCTGCAGGGAACACATTAGCCACTTTTCTTCCAACAGTAAGTAAACAGCCATACTTCACATGTGGCCTCCAAAAGAAGGTCCTGTGCAGTCTTGTTTGTACTGCCAGCTGCTATTTACATACCTTTTGAGAAAGGCAATGACTTTGACACTATCTCTCAATATAAGTTACTAGGACTGCAGGAGATATAAATCAGGAAATAATATTTCTTGCAAATAATCCCAGAGTATTTAAAATAATCCTAAATAAGGCAGCATGATTACTTCTCAAAATAGCAGCAGAAAGAATGGATTGCCTGGAAAGCTGGATTTCAGTTCATCCAGATGTGTGCAATGGAATAATTTTTGTTTTCTTAGAGCTATTAAAAAGTTATCCATCTTAGCTTTCACCATGGAAAATTACCAAACTCAGGGACTAGTCATGAATGGCACTAGAATCAGTTTAATAGAGACAGAAATATGTCTGAGACAAAACTCATTTAGAGACAGGAAGGATTTATACTGTTCTTTCCCCAGTATCGGCTGTTCTTTCCACTGCAGTGACCTTAATCTCAAATATCCATAATGTGGCATATATCTAAATGCCCTCATGGCTTGTTTGAAAAGACAAAAAGAAAAAAATTCTCAGGCATTAGGCTATAAATATAAGGATATCTCTTTAAGTACAAAACAAGTACTTTTTAATTATTTTTCTACCAAGTATGACCAAGGTTACTGGAGCCTTTTCACCAAACAAGAAGGAAAAAAAAGGCAGTGTTTTCTGGGTACTGAGATATCACAGCGCTTAAACAATTCCTATATCCCTTCTAGTGGACAGCATTCCCCATAAAGCCAGAAAATGAAAGATGGCACACACTATTTAGATTTTTTTTTTTCCCCACTGGTGTCACACATTTTACCAAACGTTCATCTGTGAAAGCACAGAAGTCGATAACAAGTAATCTAAGACTATGGGGAAAAGATATGTGCCTGTCACCCTCTCCATCACCTTCATCTACAACAACCCATTCTGGATTTCCAGCCCTGGCCCAGTCATTTCAACTTACAAAAGTTTGATCCTCTATTTACCAATTTTGCAGTTGAGTTCTAAAATACTACTTCAAAACAGCATGTTTGGATTGTCACAGTAAATTACTCCCATGGGGAAGTTTACAAGTGAAAACTAAAATAACATTTTAAGTACTGTTTTTTCCCCTTTCTTCTTTGATGCATTATGCTGCTTGAAAACAATGCCAGACTTAGCATTGGATAGAGTCCTCCAGTGAGTAGAGACCAAATCATAGGAAAGTTAACAAAAAATTCAGTCCCTTGATAAATTAAATCCTTGGCCTCTCTGCTTGAACAGCCAGCAAGGATTTCAGCTAAAGCCAAACACAGTAGCAGTGTTTCTCTGTGATGCAAATTCATCTTCATGATCTGGATCAAGACAACCTAGGAGATTTTCAGTTAGCTACAAAATCAACATTTTGAAGGAAAAGAAGTCAAACTGAGATGAAAATGATCAATAGAGGAAAGAATTACAATACAGTCCCTGCAAACAAAAGCATGATCTCTGGAGAACATGAGAGCTCATCAGCCTCTCCAGTGACTTGGAAAGTACCTGCACAGTGTGCAGTGGATTAGAAGTGATTAGTACCATTTGTAAATACAACAAGAAGTTGCAATGCATGAGGAGTAATTTTATTGTCTGGGAAGGGTAAAAGAAGTGGGTTGTGCAAGTTAACTTTATGCTGTACCATTGTGCAATACGTGCACTGAAGTGTCCAGGTTCCTCCTCTTTTACTATATAAATGAGAAGTGGACTGCTGCACTGGGATCTGTCCACATTATCCCAGGAATTACTCCTCCTCTAGGAAATGCCATTTTGACATACCTTTTACTCAGCCCCTTGCTTTGCAATGTCTCCACTGACCAGCTGAGCCTCAGCCTCCCTCTTCTGAATATTTACACCACTCATGCTAACATTTGAAGATCTCAGAGGGGATTAACAAAGAAAGAGTAGTCAAGACTCATTGGTGTCTGAAAATCTTTCTTTACTGGTAAAAAAAGGGTGTTTCTACCACTAAGGTCATCGCTTTGACAGATTGTGTAAAGAAGCCAGTGGAGGGTGGGGAATATGCAAACTAGGCCGCTCCCATTTGAAGTATGCAAACAAAAGAACGACAGACACCACCATAAAAGTTGATCATGTGAATAAAAAGGCCAAACCACTACCACATGCCTGATGAAAATGCAGGAAAGATGTTGTCCAAACCAGGATTCCCAGGAGAGATGAGATCACACTAAGCGGAGGAGGAGGGTACGTACAGGATGTTGTTTTGAAACTGTCTAGTATTTTCCAGAGTAAAAGTGATTGTGGCTTGGCTAAGACAAGTTCCTCTCCTGCCTGCTACTTTATCCCTGAAGTACAGAATCAACAGCTCCACCACCAGGTAGGCTGCCTATAAATACATCTGAGGCGCTGGGAATGCCTATTTTCAGAAAAGTCTCTGGGAGACCCAACATCTCTGTGCAGATAGAGCTGACTGCTCAAGAGTTGTAGTACTGTCTCAGAGAACTAGACTGTCCAGTAGCCAAAACCCAGAAGTTCAGTCAAGCTGATTTGGTCATCAAAGGTCCACTCTCACAGGAAGGAAAAAGCTTTGCCATAGCATTGTTTCCAATCTAGGTCTTCGTTCAAAGGCAGTCAATTCCTCCTCTCACTGAACCTACAGGCTAACAATTATGTCACTCTAAGAAGTAAGGAACATTTAACATAATATTTCAAGTGGTCCATATTTTTCTAGATTTTTTATTTGTGCTGAATTCCTGTTGCAGGGGCACTGCTTTAGAAGGATTTTAGCAATTTCTAACTTTTCTGGCAATTAATCCAAACTGTTCTTAGTGATCCATCTCCTTCCTTTACTGACTTCTCATCTCTCATGCACTATCTACTCTCCTGGAAATTATATTACCTTAATCTCATAGTATTTGTTTCATTTGACAGTATTGCTTTTATTATCTTTTACACTTTCAACTTCACTATGTAATTGCTCCATTTGTCTTCCACGTTTAATGTTTGATTCTGTGGCTGTATCTCCTCCTTGCTCTGCATCACTTTTCCTGGTTCTCTGTTTCACAGGGCCTTCTAGTTAGTCTTTTGCAGAGTCAGGTCCCTTGAAGGTCTCAGCCTTTGTTTCCATTACTATCAGTGACAAGCTCTGGCATTCTAGTCAGAGTATGAGGAACAGCATGCACTGATGGTTATGCCAATCCTCCAGATACTAATTATTCCTTTATTCTATATCTTCTGTTTAGCCCTTCAAACATTTTATTCCATCTTGTCTATTTTCCTTTCATGATATTAAACTTTCCCCTGGCAAAACATAATACCTGTGTTTCTCTTGATGTTTTTGGATTTGGGTTTTTTGGGTTTTTCTTTTTTGTTTGTTTGGGTTTTTTTTGTCTCACTGACGGCTAAATTATAAGTCTAATTAAGTTCTAAAAATGAAGCACTCTCATACACTCTCAATGGTTCTGCTTGAGAATATTAGACATAATTCTCACTTCCATTAGAAAACTCTATCACAAAGATGAGATAATGATCAATTAAAACAAATTGCATGTCACCTGTATTGTAAAAAAATATCTTTTAACTTGCCTCGTAGGAAAGAAATAACCCTCTGAAATATCTCTTTTCCCTTATTTTCTAAGTTGTTACTATACATTCTCTGATAACATAATGATATAGGATTTCTGTCTTTCTGTTTCCTCACCCAGTCTCCTATAAAGTAAGTATACTAATTATATACTACTAAAATATATTTTTCTTTTAAATGCTATTTCTCACACTCTTTCTTTCTGGGTTCCATCTATCTCTGTTACTTTTCTTCTGTAAAGGTGCTCATTTGCCTTTGCTTGAATTTGCCAGGCTTTCTCCTCCTTTGCTATAGATGGAATTTTGGCAACTACAACATGGGAGGAAGGCATTGTATTATTTTAGCTTATGAACTGAGCTGCACCAGTAAGTATCTGTCTGAACAAAGCAGTTTGGAGCAGAAAATTTCTTTTTTTTTTTTTTATAAATTACTATGCTAATTATTAATTAGTATTAAGCAAATTAATCCAAATTACTAAACACTTTCATTTATAACAGCTGAATGATTAATTGCTTGGGATAATCAGAGCTCTGAGAAAGCTGTTCTGTTTTCTCATACCCTATCCACAAAATAGCTTTTAACAGTCATCACATGCTCCCTACCAATGATTAAAAGGATCTTCAAAGTCCATTAGGATGATCCATTCCTTAAGTTGCTAGGAAGGTCTCTGAGGTCCTGCAAATGATGTAGGCCAGTCTCATTCCTATACCAGTATCTATTGACCTAGGGACCAGAGAAAGCCTAAGGATGAGAACAAAACTATGCAGTGTCCTGTGTCAAGCTCTCATCATTCCCCACTGACTGGAACTTAAAGGTGATCTGGCTGAGGTGTCAAGTTCACTGAGGAGGCAGGAGCATCAAGCAACACAAGAGGTTTGTTATCCAGCTGACTTCCTAAGAGCACAGAGAAATGGACTAAATGTTTTGCAAGCAATATAGAGCCAAAGGTAGATCATCAAGACATACAGAGTGCATAGAAGGACAGTCTGCACTGAAGAACAGAGAACCCTACACATTATTAGGACCATGCCATGCACGTAATCACCTAAACAGGTGGATGAAACAGCACAATGGGATCATACAAATATTAACTAATCCATATGCTTTTTTTGTTTGGTTGGGTTTTTTTCTGTCTGTGCCTGGCCTCTTTGCAGTAACAATCCAAAGCATAAAGTTGTTCAACAGAAAATACATATAAAAATCTTTACAACCTATCTACTGTTCTGTCCTAGTCAGCTGAAGTCAATTTTATAGCACTGTAATAATCTTTTAGATTTATAACTGAATATATTTTCCAGAGAGTACTTTCAGGGACAGTTACAACAGACAGCAAAGAGCAAATATTTAATGAGCATTTATAGGCACAACAGCATATAAAAAAGACCAGGCTGCAAATCTCAGAGTCATGCAGTATTAGACTAAGGTGAAGGTTTTCCAGACATGCAAATCCAAGAATGCAGCTACCTTGGGCCGTTAACAGATACGTCCAAACTGGAGAAAGGGCTGGGGAGGAGCAGTGTGTTTTCAGTAACAGGAATGAGCTTGTGAATCCATTATCAGCTGTGAGCTGTATTTTCGGATTTTCAGTTCCCACTGAGGTCACAGGGGACAGTAGAGCTGCTTTAGACAGCCTTTTAGACTGGTGGTAGAGGGAGAGAGAGGAGGGAGCTTAGACAATAATGTGGATTCCTACCCTTGTCTCTATCAATGTTAACAAATAAACTTTATTGTTCTTTCTTAATGCCTGATCAGGATAGAATCCCATTTTTTCCAGTGTAGTGGAGAGAGTGCATAAGCTCTGAGTAGGCAAAGGGCAGGGAGCATTCACACGTACTACCCTGTAAGGTGACTAACCATAGGCCACCAAACAGGAGAATGGCATTGCTGGGGATAAATCCCAGCATCCCAGCTGTGTGCCCTTTTCTGCACCATGACATATCCCTGAACTAATGTAGTTAAGCTTTTGACACGAAAGGATGTTTGAAAATGAGAAAATATAGCTACAAGAGGTATATAATTTACTTGTAACCCTGGCTCTAATTAACTTATTTTTTAATAATCAATGGAAATATTAATGGACTTATGTCTATAAAACTAGCGAGAACATCTTGTCTATGAATGCAAGACTAACATTTCTACTTTATCTTTTGTAAGAGAAAAACTCATACCAAGAATTAAACTTAGAGATCTTAAAGAGAGAAGACTTTCCAATGAGGCATGAAATGAAACTATTGTAAAGAAATTATTTGATTTTGAAGCAGAATGAACAAAGTTTCCAAATTTTTTTTTTATGATGGACTTGGTAAATTTCTGTACCAGTTGTTGTTAATGGCTACAGAGACGGTTTTCTACCCTGCTGGATGCACAGAAAATCAGTGGCCTTCACTAACAAACAGATAGTCAAAAGCATTCACACAGCTCATAGGCTACCCTTATTTTTGTCCCACATGCCCAGAGTTTCAGTGATTCTGTGGCAACTAGCAGCAAGAGATACAACATCATAGCAACCCTTGTTTTCATCATCAGTTTGCACTTGCTGAAGACTCACTTTGTCCCACTCTGGAAGAATTTCCTAGTAAGAATTGAAACCAGTTGTTCTGCTTTTAAGTCACATCATGACATAAAGCAAGAGAGTCAGTGATAATTGATACCAAATGATTTCCACAGATGTGACCAGCAAAGTAGGCAAAGACAGAAGCCTCCAGTTCACAGTGATATTTATCTTCAGTAATCTACATTTACCTCCCATGGACATTGAGAAGATTTCATCTAAAGGCCTGGTATGCATTCATACTATATGGTCTTTTTAAGTTACATGAGCCACTGTACATTTCTACATTTCTGTGCTGTTTGATAACATGTAAGTTTCCAAACAAAACCCATTTTGGTCTTTACAACATACAGTGTATTTTCCTCTTTCATCTCTGGATATCTCTAAAGAAATTGGAGGAGCTAGGCAAATAAAATCAGCAGAGCATAATATGGCCATTAGCATGTCAACTGTAGTGTGTACAGTTATGGACCTGTCACTCAGAGATTAGACAAGACATGCTTCTCTCATCAAAGGCTTCAAAGTCAAGCCTGAATACTCAACTTACTTTTCCAGGATGGGATTGTCCTGTTCTCAAAACAAACATGTCATTTCTGTCTGTGCTGGAGAACACCCTCGTATAATGCCACATCAAGTATAATTAGTCACAATATTTAATCCAACTCCTCCAGCATTAAATTCTCCAGTAAGTTCCAGTGTGGTTGACTTGCTGCCTTGTAATTTGCTGACAGAAAACATTAAAGCACCTTTTCTGTATATGTTAGGACTGCTCTCAGTTCATTTACAGTTCCAGTGAACTGTAATTTAGTGCAGCCTAAGAGCTTAGAGCATTTACTGGAGAGCTGTATTCCTAGGTCAAGTGCCAGGTTACTATATGACTGTTGGCAAGTTGCTTAAGATTTCAGATAATATTTCTTCTAAGCTTAATATCACTATATTTACTATACTTCCTTCACAAGAATTTTGTAAAGCTCAATTAATATTTATAAGTCTTCTGGCTTAGATAACAGGCCCTGTTGAAATGCAAAGTGTTATCACACCTATTAAAGCTGCTTCACAAATCACCATTATGGCTATATCTAACCAGTAGTGCTGGAATCATATTAATGCACTTTTGTAATCTTGTCTTTAGAAGCTAGACTGCTTGCACAGCAAATAAAACTACCAGTGTGATGGATCTTCCCGCTTACAGGTCATAAAGATTGATTTCATATTTTTAAGTGTGGCAATTTTTCTTCCTTTCAGTTCACAGCTTATTTAGGGCAAGGCAATGCCTTTCATCAGTTAGAACAGAAATTCATTTTTACTAATAAAGTTCAAAATATGTTCTCCAGCTTAATGGAATGTCACCCTGTTTGGATCCTGCTTTTTACTTCTGTGTTTGAAGTCCTTCACAAAGTCAAAGGACTAAGTCTTTGAAGGTGTGACATCTAGGAAAAATGTTATGGGCTCAGCTTAGCAGTGATACAGCAGCTAACATTACAATAACAGCTTTCACAAGGTAAGTTGTACCTCCTTTACTGAAGTTACCTCCTATGTGAAAATTGCCCAGATAGTCAGGGACTGAAAACAGTAACACAATGCTAATGATTCATTTTCACCTGTGAAAATTCCTACCAAAGAAAAAAATAAAAATAAGCACTGGTCTACACTCACAGATACAAGTCGACCCATTTCTGTGATAACTGATGGGAGAAATCCTTTCTTACCTTTACTCTCTGTTGTTAACTAAACATGTCACACACATTCACCTTATAAATGAGAATTAAAAAGATCACCTTGAGACAGGTGATAGAAGAACCTAGTGGTCTTAGCTGGCAGGAGTTAGAAGACTCTGAGTTCCTGTTTTGTTTGCATAAAGGCTTGATAAATTTGTGAAGACTGGAAACAACTCCATTTCTAGTTCCTATTAAGGTCTCCATAAGACTCACAGTAGTAAGATAATCCAAACACATATTCAAAGGGACAATCCAGTGTGTCTACCCAGTGTGATGGATGCAGTCAGTAACCATCTTGCTTCCCTACAGAGACCGTGCAATGTTCCAAACCAGTTCATCATTTGCACTTTCAGAATATATTGTAAAATTAGCTTAAGAAGAAGGTCAGAAAACTCCACAATTGTAGGCATTTAATGTCCCTAAGTAAACTAAACAAAACTGTATGGTTGTTCCCATCTGCTTTCTCATAGCATTGTCAGCTCACTGGGTTTTATCATTAAAATTCTAGTATATTATATATTTCTTAAAAATCCCAGTTCATGAAGGATCTCTGTTTGTTGTTTCAAAACAAAATGCAGGAGCATTTGGTGCTTACCTTAAGCACTCAGCCTGCATGGAGTGTAAAGCACCAAAGAAACCATTCTTCCTGCAGACAGGATCTTGCTTTACAAGCCTCCAAAGACAATTCCTTCTCTCCCTTGATGAGAAAGGGATCCTAGAGGAGTGTCCTGATGTGCTTAAAAGGAAGCCACACATTAGGTGGCCTGGGTACCAAATAAAGGTTGTAATGCTGAGGTTTAAGGA
>JANIJG010013653.1:122003-135648 GCA_024611175.1 Megaceryle torquata
TGCCCTAATGCAGCTGCAGGACCTTACACTTGGCATCACTGAACTTCATGAGATTGGCATGGGCCTACCTCTCAAATATTGCTTTGCAGGTCCCATACTCACTGAAAAGTGAAAGCACTACAGAAACAAACTGGCCACAATGTAACACATTTCATGAAAGCGCCAAAAGACTGATCAGACTTCCTGAAGCAAAACCACTCCCAGATCCAGACATAGTCTCGGCAAATGACCCTACTGACTCATGTATGTCTACAGTATGCATGTTTATCACAGTCTAACACTGCAACCCAACAGAAAAATTAGCAGGAGGTCTACTTCAAGCACAAGACAATGCTTTCCTGAATTAGGCTTACGTGCCACTTCTCACAATTGATCTTAGGAGAAGGAAAAAAAGAAAAAGGGGGGGGGGGGGGGAAGAGAAGGTGAGGAGCTAAAAATCTACACCACTTTAAGCGTAACATTTTAAGAAATGCTTTCAGAGCATCTCAAAAACAACTTGGAGAAAATATAGTGCTTTTGAGTTACTCAAAATTCAGAAAGACACAGAAGGTGGCAGCAGGGGATATTAAGGTGTGCATGCAATTGTGTAAGAGTAATAATCTGAGAAAATTCAGGACAGAAATGTTACACTGGTTTAGCTGCAACTCCCAAAGACATACTTTGGTTAGAATCAAGTCTTTTTCTTATGGGCAGACTGTACACTTCTGCTCATCTACTGGCCCTGAATAAACTAGGCATATCAATGTCTACTGTCCTGCCTTTCCATTTGGTGAAGATATCACCAAATGTAATGCTGACTCAAGCACACCAGAAATACCTCAGCTGAATATTTTATATGGCTGAAGTTACATGTTTAATAAAGAAGCCTACATGTACTTTAAAAGAGACAGAAAATACCTGAGAGAAAACTGTAAATTCTTGGATTTCTGAGCAGAAATTTCTGAGTAGAAATCCAAATGAATTGGAAATCCAATAAAACGATGTTAAGACTTCTTCAGAAAGGATGGGAAAGGCTGATAAAACAGCTTGCTATAACAGACAGACTGTCACATACTTCTATTTTCAGCTCCCTGGCAATGGAAATGGATAACACATCACTCATGATTCACAAGTCACAGTTCAATCAACACAGATCACTGGTGAATTTAACACTGTACAAATATATCCTTAAAAGGGCAACTGAGCACTCCATCAGGAAGACAACATTTAGACAATGCAAAGATGAGACAATTGGAACTCCAGCAACAAAATTAAGGACATATGATTAATCCACATAATAGTATATATACTACGATTTTAAGCTTTAGGTCAAACAGCAGGATAAAAGCTAGCTTTAAAAGGAATGCTTTTAAAGGAATAAAGAGAATAGATTGTATTCAATTAGTAAACATTTGGGATCTTGTTGCAAAAAAGAGCTAATATACAGGACAAAACATTAACAGCTTACGGTTCACACCACTCACCCAGTAATATAATCCATGTGTAGCACTGCAGCTAGTCCTTAAGTGTAACAAAAGCAATCACTTATGGTACAGTAGGGGAACTTTTATTCTGAAGTATTTTGAGAAAGCCCATCACTCCTCTGGCAGTGAAAACAGATTTTCCAACAAAACTCTCTTTTGTTTCTAATAAAATTATTTGAGTGTCTTTGTGACCAAAGCTGCTTTGGCAATACACAAAACAAAATACCCGTGAGGTTTCTGTTAAATACTATATACACACACAATCTTCTATCAAGGGTTAAAAAGACAAAATTTATGCTGCCAAGGGAATAAATTGAACCTTTGACTTCACCGTTCGTAGCAAGAGGCAGAGAAAGAAGAAAGGGACAAATAATATTAATTCAGGAAGAGTTATGGCATAAACCATCAGTAGTTATACACTTCTAACAGACCCCATTTGAAACCCCAGACTGAATGTTCACAAAATTTGAGAAAGCTGCTCATGTGAAAATTTTGACAAATATTGAAGGGACTACCAGAAGTCTGCTTCTAAAAACCTGATAACCAAATAGCCTGACAGTAACCTGTCAGTACCTCTTGAAACTGGATGTACATGTGTGTCAAAACAATTATTAAAAATGTGCTTCTGTAAGGCTTTAATTATTTCACAAGGTAAGATCTTCATATTATCTGGAATGAAATTAGCCTATCCAATATAAAGCAGAATTCAGGTAAGCACAGAAAAGAGATAGATAAGATCCTTGATAGCCTGCAGCATGTCTAACACAAGCTGCATATCTTGCTCCTGACTCACAACAGCAACAGTTCTTCAAAGCTATGTGCACTACAGAAAAAACATTTTGACATATATACCCTCCTCGATGTTCAAAATATGAACCTCATTCATATTCAATAATTTTACAGATTAATGGTTTTAAGATAGGGACCTGCTTCATGGTAAAATGTTTTAAAATGAAAAAATGTCAAATTTCTTTGATAAGCTTTTAGTATCAGTTATGCAAGAACTCCATTAAGCTGGTTGGCTTGCTTTTAAATCGGTCAGAAATCTCACTCTTTTTGACTTTCTGTTGATGCAACATTAAGTTTTCAGTCTATGTGTACTTTATCCATAACAAAGATTCACAATCATGCTGTGTCTGACTTGAATCTATGATTCGAGTAGTTCACTGAAACACAGTCGTCACCAGGATTTTTTTCTCTTGACCCTGACCCTATAACTTGGGGCCTGCTTATCACCTCCAATTGCCAGATACACTGAAGCAAGCATATGCCTCCTTGCTACTAAGACTTCTCATCTGAACAGCCTGAGTACCAGGAAAGAATATTCATCCCTTCTAATCAGTCTCTTTCAGATACTTTTACCTTTAGAAAGACAACACAGCACAGAGAAAAATGAGTTCATAATTTGAACCTTTCCTTGTAATACAAGGAATGCAACATTTTCTTTTAAATTACTGAAAAATCTTAGAAGGGAAATTACTTTTTTTTTTTTACAGTTCATAAAGTCAGCATCTATCTTTATTACAACTGGCTAGATAACATTCTTGTAATCAATACTGAAAGAGCTAGCACCTACCTAACACAATGCAGAAGTGTTTCAAGATCACTTCATCTATGTAAAGATAGGATTCCTGTCATTATGCCAAATCTGGACAGGGTGATGTAAGTAAGTAACATCTGGCTGGAGCCTAATTTAGCTTGCTCAACACTTTAGACACTGTATATATCGAGAATAATTTGCCCAAGGGTTTTGCCTCACCTTCTCTACTCCCTGCCCCATTCACTTTGTGTTTTTACACCTCTCCACCTCCATTCCCAGTACAAACAATAATCTGTTATTCAAGATAACAGGAGGAAGAAAAAAAAAAACAAAAAACAACAAACCCCAAAAAACTAGATGAACTGAGAAGGGCATCATTCAGATATTCCACAACTTGAATCCTCCCGTATAACAACTGTTGCAGTGTAGTACAACTCATATCAATGTACAGATTATAGATGACTGTGTAGATTACTAACATCACAGCACACTGCCTGTATAGCTAGCTTAGGTCTGGTGTCATGCCTGAGGCAACAACACGTCCCCAGAAACGGTACTTCGGCATGGACTAAGCTCAGTGGCTTTGCTGGGGTCACATCAATTAAATTTAAACTGAATTAAATTACTTAAAATGAGCATACTTAAGAAAGCGTTGGTACTAGCTCCCTGTTTCCAAACACTATGGTTTATCACATCAGGGGCAAGATCCAAATACATGGATGGATCTTACAGAATAACCCTACCAAGAACCCTGCTGCTGGGAAGAAAGAAGAGGCAGTGTCCACAAAGCATTCCAAACTGTCCTAGAAAAGTCCTTCAGAACTGAGCTGACCCACATGGAACCAATGGCATGCCTACAGTATATCCCCAGGAGCATATAGCTATAGGTGCATCCTTGCACAAGTGGATCAGGTACAGCAAGGTTTGCTAGTTCTCTAGCTACACTGATACAGCACTCAGCCTAATAGATCTACTGGACTCTGCCCCTTCATCTGCAGCATTAATAATTCAGAACCCACCCAGTTAATTTGACTGTAAGAAATAGAACAGGCACATATGTGCACAGTTAGTCTCTTCCCAGTAAGCATACTTCAGCTTCCTAGAAGTCTGCATCAATACATGTTGTTCTTATGCTGCCATTCAGAAGTGACAGTAATTTCCATATTATGCACTTCAGGGCTATGCGGAATGTTAAGACTGGTTAGGACCATATCTTAAAAGCTTATCCTTTAAAATCCTTCTAGAATTTCTTGTAGAGTAACTAAGAATAACTGTAAATCGATATAATTAAACAGTGGAAGTTAATCAGTTTTATTAACTAATTTGTAGGAAAATGTATCATCCATATGTTCTATTATTCCCAAGCAATTAAAACAATGGACGGAAAAAAAAAAGAGAACACTAAACACATCTGATCAGAGGTAACAATAAAAGATTTTTAAATGCAATTCCAACACTAAAACCATGGTATCACATTTTCAAAAATGTAGGAAACCTGTGTTTCCATGCACTCAAAAGTAATTAGATTCTTCATCATCAGAAGACAGAAATCCAACTTCAAGATACCCACCTATAAAATTAGGTTTAAAAGAAAAAATCCCCAAAATAGAACAACACTAACATATTAGTGACTAATTTGAAAGTATATTAAAAGAGGTAGTCTGCATTTCTCTTGACTATGAGTTACCAGAAAACCAACATATTTCATTATGAGATAGATTTAGAAAGCTCATACAAAGCACAATTTCAAGAGTCCTTTCACTCTGCTATATATTCTTCTTATCAAGAATTTCCTACTATGCAGGAAAAAACCCCATACTGATAGAAAAAGTCTTAGGAAAATCATACTGTGGCAAAAGCTAAGGTAGTTAAAAATGTCAACACGGACAGAATCAATTACCTATGCATGTATGAGAATGCATACAGTTTTAAACTGTACTATAGTAGTATAACATAATATATATATAGAATTACTATAAAATATAATTTAATTACATAAAAGAAATGAGAATTTCACAGCTAGAGGCCTACAAACAACACAGCATGTGGCTGAAGAACTTTCATAAGGTGAGAACTTTCAACAGTTTACTCAATTGTAACCTTGCAGAAACACACCACTAGTTACAGAAAAGGCATTTCCTCCCCAAGGCCAATGGATTCTGGGGTCTACAGGATTTAGCCTGTGAAAAGTTTTGTTTTACCTATCCACAACAAGGGAAAGCTATAATGAAGGCTCAGAAATATGCAGCTTTCTGTGGGATCCTACTAATGCATTAAAGATGTGATCTGCTGCAAGACCATCTCAAGTAAGTGATGATGCAATTTAATAACTAAAGCAGTCAGAAGTTTCCAAACTCTCCCATACTTCTATATTTAAACCCCAGTCAAAGGTTATGCATCATGTTATATAATCTGCACTCTTCACTGAGCATGTTATGGCTATAGGCAAAGTAAATGAAAACAACAGCTCCTCTGGATCAAGCATGAGCCATGAAGCAGAAGACCATACGACAGACACAATTTTTCTTGGCACAGTATGGGCATTACAAATTGATGACAATCGTATGTCCATGCTGGCACCCCTCCACAGCGGATGTGTGAGTGTCACTACATCTGGATGGTAAACATACTAGGGTCCCGAGGCACTCCAGGCCTACTGAAACCAGAAGGACAGCAGCTGCACTCAATGAACACCATGGGAGCTCTGCAAAGTGATGAAAGGCCTGAATTACCACAAACTGTAAATACAGATTTATTTCATTAAAATACTAGGTAACCACTGCAGTGATCTCTTCCTGAAATTGACTAAGAGAACAGTTATTTTGAGTTATTCACGTTTCTCCCCTGCAAAGCCAACATAAAAGGCAAAACCAGTAATTTTTATTTCACCAAGGTTGATAAAAAAACCAAGCTTGTCCTCAGAGCAGCACTGAAAGGAAAGCCAAAAGCACGAGACACTATCATCACATTAGCTGAGCAAGGTTATTTTGCTGCGCAAGTAACAGGTCTTCAAAATTTTTAATGTAATTTGGACACACACAAAGCTTTTGCTACACATTGAGAAATACACTGTGAAGAGAACTGCTCCAGAAAGCAGACAGACAAGCACACACGTTCTTTTCTTATGTATGGCTGAACAAATACATCCATAATGTAATTTTGTATATAAAATTGCAATATTCTGGGTAAGCAGTAACAAGTAATTGCTGGTAAAGCCTGTAACAACCCTGCAGTTATCCATCACAATATATGTTTTAAAACAGTGCAAAAAACTTAAATGCAACATTTCAATAAGCTTGGAAAAATAGTGGAAGAAGAAAAAGAAAACCAAAAAACACAAATTACTGGAGTACTGATTCCAAAGGGAAGTCACCATCTCATTGAAATAAACACATGGAAATCAGAGAAGGAGTCTGGCTAATCAGCATCTGTCCAAATATCTTATTTCAAATGAAATACGAGCCTTGACTATTTTACAATATTAAGTTACCATAATTAGAAAATAGTTTGCCAAACGATCAGCAATGGAAGCATGTTAGCTTTCCAGTACTTTGAATATCCGTAAGATCTTTGAAAAACTTAAGAAGGAAAGGACTAATACTGGCACATAAGATTTGTCTCTGCTTTTTAGAGAAGCACTCCAGCCAAATAAATCCATAGGACTGGCCACATGCACTTCAATAATCCTTCGATGCAATACTCAGAGAAGTCTAATAGCAGCCTAGCTTGCAACAGCAAAAACTTACTGGAACCCAGAGGAGGTTTAAGTTGCATAGTGGATTGGAGCATTTGTCACAAGACAACAAGCTGAGAGCTGAGATTCTTCAGCCCACAGATGGGAAGGACCAGATGAATCTTGTCACTGTATAAATACTGATGGAGGGGAATTTCTTTACTCCCCTGGGAAAGGGGAAGTAAATCTGACAAAGCCCAATTCTTCTTAGTGGTATCCACACAGCAAACAGACAAGAAGCAGTGGTCACAAACTGAAATACAGGAAGAAACTCTTTCACTAAGGGTAACAGAACATTGGAACAGATTGCCAAGAAAGACTATCAAGTCTCCATCTCTGGAGACTAGATACTCAAAATCCAACTTGACAAGTGCCTAAGCAACCTGCTTCAGTTGCCTCTAGTTTGAGTAAGGGAGTTGGCTGAACTAGCCAATCTCCAGACATCTCTTTAACATAACAACTTAGTGATTCTGTAAAGACTGAGGATACATTAAAATAGAGACAGAAGTTCTACATTCTCAGACTCTTATGATCACTGGCTGCTTTTTGAACAAATCAGACTGTAGAAACCTAAGCACAGTGTGCAGAAGATACCACAGCCCTAATGCTTGGAAGGGGCAAAGGGAAATAAGGCAATACATCCTGCTGAATCTTAAGTCCTGCTGCTAATGTAAGACCACATAGATTGATTTATATGACTTTGAAGGACCCGAAGAGAACAGAGACCTACTTTTAACAGAGTCACTGTATGCAGCACATCAGTCCAAAATCAGAAGCTCCTGAGACCTTGGCAAGACACCTCTCATTGATACATACTGAATGTCTTCAGCTATTCCAGAGTGCAGAAGGGGTTAGCAGAAATGTAAAAGGACAAGGTATACTGTGGGTTTTTAAAACCAAAAAGGGCATCTAACATTAGAGTGTGGTTAATTCTTTTCAGCAGTTTAAAACAAGCCGATCAGAATTAGATCTTACTGTCCATATTATTTTTTTAACACACCAAGACTGCTGTGCAATAGTAAGCATTACTTCTATTAATCTAAGTCAGTTGTCTCAGGAAAGAATTATGTCCTATGTTCTTGGTGCAGAGGCTGCTACCTGATCTACTCTTCATACCAGACTGACCCCAGCAAACACTTCTCCATACTGCAGGAGGCTCTCATTTCCTGTCTAGGATACTCAACTATTCCCATTGTACCTCTAACTATTCCTCAAGCAGAGGGGTTCACTTCCTTAGGAAATAGGAAGTTAGGCCTGTGCTCTCTCCCTATTGACTATACACATAAAGAAAAACTTTTCTCTCCACACTGAAATCAGTTGTTGTGATTACTCCTCACATTAACATTTCCACAACTATCCAACCTACCCACCTTTAGAAAAGGCTGCTAACTGTTCTCAACAGAAGACAAAAAAAGCTACATTAACATTTAAACTTTACAAAAATCTTCATTGTTTGTTTGTAGAAAAATACTACTATATCCAAAGGCAGAGCACAAGTATCTAAAGGAGCTAAGCTGCCTTTAAAAATGTAGGATTTTATTGATACAATAAAGTATTGAATTTTAAAGTTGTTCTTTTTAATTGAACTTCAGCATGACACCAAACTAAACAAAACAACACAACAAAGAATTATTCTCCAACCACTGGGGCTACTTCCAAAAAACAAATTTAAGAAGAATGTAAGAGAGTAAGAGATCTTTTAGACTAAAAAATGACATTTCTAGATACTCAGCTATAAGTTAGTAAGACTAGGGCATTCCTCCAGCTACTATTTCTAAGTGAGACATCAGCATAATAATGACTGCTGAAAGAAAAAATAAACCAAAACAAAGACTTGTAGGGGATTTTAATAGAATGAAGAAAAAAATACCTGTAATACTTTTCATCAAGGAAAGTACTTACCTGACATTTTTCCCTTGTTCTCTCAACATCTTCACCAGATCAGCTATGGGGTACTGAGCTTTTGCTGCACACAAACCATAGCCTGAAAGAAGATCCAAATTTTAAGCTATTTCTCTGTTTCAGTGCAGACAGAATAGTTGCTGACAGTAAGTGCACCTTGCACACAAGCAGAAGCTCTCATAACTAAAAATAAACAAACAAAAATAGATATATACATACACACACATATATATCAGTTACTCATACATTCCTAGCTTGACCATTGTAATTCATCCCTCTTTAGTCTCCTGACCACTAACTGTGCAGTGGTTTGACCAGTGAAACTACACAAGTAACTTATTTCAGCTTCACAAAAACAACACATGTTCCTTTCTCTATCAGAAACAGGTATCTCAGACAGGTACAGTGAAAAATTGATAAGAGGCTACTATGAGGTTAATTCACCAGCACTATCCTCAACAAAATTCTGGATTTGCATAATGCAAATCTAGTAACTGATTTAGCAGCAAATAATCTTTTCAGTCTTCTGTCTAAATTAACTCATATCAACAATGCCCACAAAGAAAATTGAGAATATAAATTATTAATGGTGTTCCCAAGGTTTGACCACAGGAGCAAGAAAGATACAAACTCCCTGAAGATGTTTGCAAGCTTTGTTAGAAACAAAAGGTAACTTCCCAAATTAGAACCCTACCTCACTGATTTAATTTAAACTGAAGCAAAATGAAAAACATTCTTCTCATTCCAATGCTAAAATAAATTTAACAGAATAACTGTGCTTGGAAATTCACAGCAAAACAGCTGTATACAAAATTAACTGTAAACATAATTTACAAAAGAGAGTCTTTGGCCTGAAGAATTCAAAATCTGAATAAATAGGAAAATGTTTGAAGAGACACACAAAAGAAAATAATAAAGTGGCATACTCATGTCTACAAAAATGAATGATGAACGACCTGGGAATAAAAACGTATCCCACAGACCCAGTCAACATTTGACATGATGTTGCTATTTTGCAATGGCAAGACAAGATACAGTTTATTTTGGTTTGGAGTTTTGTTTGTTTGGGGTTTCTTTTAATAATACATGCTCTGAACACATAAACATCTGAACACTGTAGGAGTGAAGTGTGTCTTACCTGGAGTAATAATAATATTGTTGGCTTCCTTTATCATTTCAACTGCATTGTCCACATTGATTTCTGTGTGGGTTCCAGTAATTTCCATAGGCTTCCCACCAGCTGTTGATGTGGTGCCATAGCCCCCCAGAATCACATTTGCAAGGGAACGGTTCATAGCCTGAAAGATAAGAGGTTTTTCATCAGCTAAAGATGAAATCCAAAGACAAAGGAGAGATATCCACAAAGAAAACTTATGAAAGTTCCTAACAATAGCCTTTATCTGCTGGTTTGTCTGCTTACAACTCAAGACTTCTTAAGAAAGGCTTCTTAAAACAGAGACATAGATTAACACAACAATAGGCAAACATCAGCTTCTAAGGCTTTACATTACAAATGTAATGAGAGAGCATAACTATTTCCCCAAGACAAATAACAAAACAACACAAATAGCAAATTATGGCTTCTCTTTGTTCTTAAAAGGAAGGGATAGAAAAGAATGAATATTTGGTTGACAGAATTTTTTGTTGCTGTTGCTACATACATACATATATATACACACACACACACACACACACACATAGAGCTTTGGAAAGATATTTTCTTACAGTCTTAAGCAATTCCACATAGAAGCACAGAAGCGCTATATGACAGCATGGAAAATCTTCACCTCTTACAGTCAGTACTGAAGCAAAGCTCCTACAGCATCAAGACAGGAAAGTACACAACAAAGCTAAGTAGCCACATAAAATTAACAAAATGCTAACTCAAAACAAATTGTAATGAATTGAGGGAGACCATTAACTTACTGGAAGCAACAAAGGGGAACAGGATCTTAAACTAGGAGTTTTAAGAGAAGAACACATCCTGAAAATTTGACTCTTTTAGATACATAGCCAGGAGAAGCCACTGGCTAAATGCTATCACTGCCATGTCTCATTTTGAGTGTGGTCCCAAAACAGTATCTGGAAGTAGGCAAAACTTAAAATTGCAGTAAACAAAACTGGAAGAAGGAAAGGAACAGGAAAAAGTGCTTCTTTAATTAAAACTGTGTGTCATCTGCTCTGCTAGCTAAGAAACCACTGCAAAACTTAAGAATAGATTTGGAGAGAAACACATACAAGAGGAAACACCCACACAAAAGTATGCTACCGAGTGTCAATTTTCCACTGACATTTCAAATCATGAAACTCCAAACGTTGTGGGTTTTTTGCTATAACCTGTAAAGATATGCCATTGGGTGAAATTCATCATCTAGCAAATAAACACACCAAAGGTGTTAGAAGATCTTTGTTTAACCAGGTAGATCATCACTGCTGCAGATACTGTAAGGAAAGTGCACAAATGCATTGAAATCATCATCTTTCTAAGGCAGTAGTTCACATCCTCCAAGAACACACTGCCTTTGAGAGGTATGTATGACAAAATTAAATCATAAAACTGAAAAACAAACTACCTACTATATTACAGCAGTTACATGTCACGTATGACAGCCTAGGCAGAAGGATATCCTCTTCAGGTATCATGCACACTAAGCTTACAAGAAGCAAATCACTTTGTACATGTATCAAAGCCAAAAGACAACAGTGAGACCAAGACAAAGGAAAAAGAGTTTGAGTATTATTAGAACCCACAGAAAACAAGCATGAGATTGAAGTACCCTTATCTGGCTCCAGAACAGACAGTCAAGGAAAGAGAAGGGAAGTCTGGCCAAAAAAAAAAACCAAAAAAAAACCAAAAAAACAAGGGTGGTAAAGAAGTCTTCCAGATGAGCCAAGACCTCATCAAGCAACAATTAGCCAATGCAGCTAAGATCTACTCAACATAGAAACTGTGTGGAAACTCTTCTACAGCTTTTTTCACCTTCTTTACCACCACAGACCACAAACATCTATGAATAAAGTACAGGCTTCACCATTCACACTTAATCCAACCACCAGCAAAAAGTCCTCTATGCTATGCATACACCAGTGATAGTGGCTAGGAGCTTACAGCCCAGGGGAAAACAGACCCTTGACCTCTGACAGCTCACAGTCCTTCCACCGTGCCCACAGAAACCACACAGCTAGTACAGGTGATGGGCCAGCATACAATTTACAAGACTAACAGAATTTGTCCTTCTCTTTCTCTGCTTTATCACTCCAATTCACAGTTCCTCTTAGATCTGAAGCGTTTTCCCTGTCCCTAAGCATACAGATTATAATACTACAGTTGCAATCAGTAAGTATTCACTCTGAACAAAAAAAAAAAAATAAAGGAAGGACATTCTAATACAATCAAGTCTTCTGAAGATGACACATTGTGTTAGTGTTGTAAAAGAAGTCACAATGTACAGGATGAGTGAACAGTACTGGCCTTTGCTTTTTTGTTTTGAAACTAAATTCTTTGTCCTTACGTCACCCTATGAATAAGCACAAAAGAGGTATGGGTGGAAAAATCAGATAGAAGTGCAAAAACTGGTGATCTGAACACATGTTGGTCAATTTTATCATCTGTAAGATTTGATAAAAGCCTTAAGAGTTTATCTGGATAGGCTTTGGATAATGAAGCTACAGTTTTGTCACAAAATGTAATTGGAAATGTTGTAAAAAGGAGGTCTCAACCATTAAGATAATTCCACAAAAAGCTTCTCATCTGTACTAGAGAAGCTTCAATAAATACACTGCTTTTGATACTAATCACACTGGAGCAAAAAAAAAAGAAAAAAAAAAAGTAGGGGAAAACTGTTGCTTCACTAGGAGAGGTTGCAGCAGCATTAAGCAGAGTTCATTGAAACTCTTGAAGCTGTATTTTGGAAGAAAATGCTCAAGACAATACAGAATCCTCTGATTATAACAGTGCTTTTAGAAGTAATGATTTTCATTAAACGAAGTAAAGCAGAAAACAGAAATTATGGGCTAGAAACAAGTTATTCTGCTTATTGTGCAGAAATGATACGGATTAAGTTTAATCTTACTGGTTGATCATCTTTAATTACCTATGTTATGTAAAGCAACACATTTCTAGAATACTATCTCAAAAATTATACTTCCTGAAATTTGAGAAATACAGAGGAAAGACACTCTGTCATCACCTAACTATTTTGAAAATAACTTCCCCAAGGTCACCTATCTACCTATTCCTCCAACAGATGCAAGTATCTCAAAATTATCTTGTTTATGTTGAGAGGAGCTAGTAATAAAATAAATATAAAAAGGAAGAGGACATTAAAAAAAGTGAAGGCACAGAATTACTATACCTACTAGTAAATAAGTACAAAACAGATTGTGTTTTTACCAAGACTTAAAGAATTTGATCTTTAAACAACATACTTTTCATATTTGTGTTGCCAATAAGCATCATTCTATTGATATGGACTAAACTTCTGACTACATATGAGATATATATTTATATATATAAAAAGATGTCCCATGAGCCACATAATTTCATTTTCTTTTGATAAGAAGATATAAAATGTTCAAAAAAACCCAAGATTCTTTAATATTCAAACCTGGGATTGTCCTTATAAACTCACCTCCACGAGCCTGCACTAAACCACTTTTTTAAGCTTTTCAAAATTATTCCTCAAGAAAGATCAAAATCAATGATACTGGACATTCCTGACATGGTTACAACACTATGTACCATCAGAGACTAAGTAAAAGTAGATAGCCAGAGCTGACCATATGCAAACATCAGGACAGGAGACCAGTGACACACCATACAAGTACAGAAGAGCAGAAGTGAAATAGAATTACACAACAGAGAATCAGGAGGTTGGCAGCTGTTGCCCTGTGAACAGTTATCACAGAATCATAGAATGTTTTAGGATGGAAGGGACCTCTAGAGGTCATCTGGTCCAACCCCTACACAACTAGGGACATTTCTACCAAGGGCAGGTTGCTCATAGC